>RYFJ01002678.1:0-130943 GCA_003991445.1 Oryza meyeriana var. granulata | reverse complement strand
CCTTGTCAAAGGCGGTGTTGAATGATTTGGGACCCGAACAAGGTGTACAGGATCTGTCAAATATTCGCCCATTATACTTACATGATGCTCAGATCCTAGACCAGCCAGGAGTGCTCTCTCTACTAGTGAGTCAAGCAAGCCCTCACTTGTGACAAGGAGAGCTTTGAGCTGGGCTCATCATGGAGGTCTACCACCCATATTGGCTGGCAAACCCATTCTAGTGTAGAAAAGAATGGTAAATGCGCATGTGCGTCGACTATACCACTTAAACAAGGTGTGTCACCAAAGATCTATTTGTCTACCTAGGATAGATTTTTAGGTGGCGATTCAACACGGGATGCGAACTTACTTAACTTTCTCAAGTGTTATTCGGGATACATCAAATAGGCCTAAAGAGGAGGACTACCTAAAGATTTCTTTTATCACGCTGTTTGGCACATACTGCTATATTACTATACCATTCGGGTTAAAAAATGTTGGCGCAACATATCAACGTGCCATTCAGTGGTGTCTTCACACTCTACTCGGGCGCAACATGGAGGCGTATGTCGATGACATGGTAATCAAGACCAAATTCAAGGAAAACCGCATCGCCGACGTAGAAGAAACTATTCAAAGCATTCAAAGATTCAAGATGAAGCTGAACCCGGAAAAGTGCGTCTCCGGAGTACCTTTGGGAAAACTACTCGGTTTCATCATCTCACATCATGGCATAGAGGCGAACCCAGAGAAAATCAATGCAATCATGAATATGGCTCCCCCGACTAGCCAGAAGGACGTATAGAAGCTGACTAGCTGCATAGCGGCACTTAACCGATTTGTTTCCCGACTTGGCGAATGAGGCATTCCCTTTTTCAAACTACTAAAGAAGGTTGACAATTTTTAATGGACGCCCGAAACCCAACAAGCTTTTGAAGACTTCAAGAAGTTCCTTACATCACCTCCTGTATTGGCATCACCAATGCCCTAGGAACCACTTATGTTGTATCTGGTGGTGACTGCGCAGGTAGTCAGCACAGTTTTGGTTGTCGAGCAAGCAGAGCCGGGGCATATACAAAAAGTCCAAAGGCTAGTTTACTTTGTCAGCGAAGACCTAGGCGAATCTAAGATGCAATATCCCCAAAGTCCAGAAACTGCTATATGGATCACTCATAACTGTCTGGAAGTTGGTGCACTATTTCCAGTCACATCAAGTCACAATTGTCACATCGTTTCCACTTGGGGATGTTCTACATAATCGCAAAGCCACTGGTAGAATCACTAAATGGGCACTCAAGTTGATGGTGTTTCACATTGTCTTTCGACCATGGACAGTAATCAATCTCAAGCCCTCGCCGACTTTATGGCCGAGTGGACGGAAGTTCATATGGCTAACCTACAGACAAGCTTGAATATTGGACAATGTACTTCGACGGTTCTCTACGGATCGGCGGAGCAGAAGCTGGCGTCGTTCTGATGTTGCCCAATGGAGAAAAACTCAAATATGTCTTTCAAATACACTTTCCAGCATCTCACAAGATCGCCAAGTACAAGGCACTCATCCATGTGCTCCGTATTGCCATATCACTCCACATCCGATGATTGGTGGTTCGTGGAGATTCCCAACTCGTGGTAAACCAAGTCATGAAAGACTGGACGTGTCTAGACAACAACATGGCGGCATACTATCAAGAGGTAAGGAAGTTGGAGTACAAGTTTGATGGGCTGGAAATCATAGATGTTTTGTGCCAATACAATGAAGCCGCAGACGAGCTAGCCAACATGGGATCCAAGCGAGAAGTGGTCCCGACTGGAGTTTTTGTCGAGCAGTTGCTAGAGCCATCAGTCAAGACAAAACTGATCTCGAGCAGTCGGGGGCTGAACCTACCCCAGAACCAAGGGAAGTACTAATCGTCTCTTAAGACTAGTGGACTCCAATTAGCCGATTCATATTGGAAGACGAGCTCCTAGAAGACCGCAATGAATCCAAGCGAGTCAAGCGTCGAAGCAAATGTTTTCTTGTAGTCGGAGGAGACCTTTATCATTGAAGTGCATCTGGAGTCCTCATGCGCTACGTCACACTTGAGGAGGGCAAGCAGATTCTGCAATCAATCCACTCAGGAATCTGTGGCAATGATGCCACATCAACGACGTTAGTCAGAAAGGCTTATAGGCAAGGTTTCTTCTGGTCGACTGCAGTTACCGATGCTAAGGACATCGTTCGGACATGCGAGGGATGTCAATTCTTTGCTCGGCAAACACACCTACCAGCTCAAGAGTTATAGACAATCCCAATATCTTGGCCCTTTGTAGTCTGGGGGCTCGACATGGTTAGGCCGTTCAAAAAAGCACCAGGAGGGGTCACACACTTGTTTGTCACTGTGGACAAATTCACGAAGTCGATTGAGGCAAAACCCATTGTTACCATGACTGCGGCCAGGGCAAAAGACTTCATCATGGGCATTATTTACCGGTTTGGAGTTCCCAATCGCATTATAACAGATAATGGTACTCAGTTCACTGGCGGCATCTTTCAAGATTTCTGTGACAACTTCGGCATCAAGATCTGTTATGCTTCTATGGCTCACCCACGGAGCAATGGGTAGGTCGAGCATGCAAACGGCATGGTCTTACAAGGTATCAAGGCTAGGGTGTTTGACCGACTACGACCATATCCAGGGCGGTGGGTGCAAGAACTACTATCTGTTCTTTGGTCTCTACGAACCACAGTCAGTCGGGCAATAGGGCAATCCCCTTTTTCCTAGTCTATGGTGCTGAGGCTATGTTACCAACAAAGTTAGAGTTTGGCTCTCCGCGAGTCCAGGCCCACTTAGAAAACAAATCAAATGAAGACCGACTGATCGAGCTCGATCAATTGGAAGAAGCAATTGCAACTATCCAGTCAGCAGGATATCTTCAAGGCCTATGTCGTTATCATAATCATAATATCCGTAGCTGCGCCTTTTCAGTGGGAGATCTCATTTTGAAGAAAATACAAACCACTAAAGACAGGCACAAGTTATCTCCCTTGTGGGAGGGGCCGTTCATTATCACTGAGGTGACGCGTCCGGGTGCTTACCAACTGAAGATAGAAGACGACGTCCTAATCAACAACTCATGGAACATAGAATGGCTATGTCCTTTTTATACTTGAGCATTGTACTCAATATATATATATAAATAGAGTTTTTTACTCTAACTCACTACGCCAATTGTTTCAACCGAGTAGTGAGTCGGGTGCTACATGATGATAACACATCTTCTGTTATTACTAGAGTTCAAGTCTGTTTCATCTAAGTCATGAAGTTTTATAACGACCACACTAACTCTTGCCGAGTATAGTCTTGTGGGATAAACACTTTTTAAGTTGGTCCTTAACACTCGGTGTAGATTGGCTAGTTGGGTAAAACTAATGATGGCTATGATAAGGCATGCACTCAGCCAGATTTTACAACAAACAAAAGCATTACGGCATATAGAGATCGTTTCTGTCTTTTTCACACACAGACTACTTAGAAGAGTTTATTTTACAGTGGCAAATCTTCAGTTATTGCTCGCCCAATAGGCCTTGTCTGGTTGATCAGCTCCAATCCTTGCTTCAAGGTGGTGCCCTCAGCAAAACCCTCGCCGACCGCCTCAATGTCCACCCTTGGGTAGATAGACTTGATCATGGCAAGGGTTTGGGAAATTCCAACGGTTGCATGTTCTGTGGCGAACTCCTTCAAGACTGCTGGAGCATCTCAAAGGAGTTGTAACACTTGGGCAGGAGAGCTTGAACTAGATCTAGCTTGGCCCGGCTGCATGATGTCCAATAGAGCCTTCGCTGAGTCCACTATGGCACTCCGCGAATTTTCTATTGCCTTGATTTCTTCGCCGAACAAGCTGAACTATGTTTGCGTGTTTGTCTTGAAGGCTGCTCATTCAGAGAAAAGATATAAGCAAGCTTGGATATCTAGTCAGACAGAGTTCAGGAGCAGACATGCAACATACTAGCAACTTGGCATCTACTTTGGACTTCGCTTTCTCGAGCTCTTTCAGCTCCTTCTTTGGGCGTTCAATCGCTAGGGACTGATTGTTAGAGAAGACATGTATTGTCAAAGCGCATCCGGAGTTCTCATGCACTATGTCACACCTGAGGAGGGCAAGCAGATCCTAAAATTTATCCACTCGGGCATCTGTGGCAACCATGTTGCATGCAGAACATAAGTCGAAAAGACTTGCAAACAAGGATTCCTTTGACCAATTGAGGTTACCAACGCTGAAATAGGGCTGCGCTGGGTAGGTCGGTTTAGGACGGCTCATTCGGTAGTAGGCCAAAGATATGAGTTCTTAAATAGCATGCCCTATTAGGTCGACTGCTGGTCACATTAAAATCATGATGCAAGTGCTATTTTACAAGAATCAATCAAATAATCAGATAGGCTTCATGCTAAGCCTATAGCCGGGTGTACACATTCGGGTATCTTAATTATTTACCAGGTATTGAGGATATATCCTTACAAGGATCTATAGCTGGTCTCCATTAAAATTAGGGACGCAGGTATCTCTCAAGTACAATTGACCACATATTGGGTAAAAATCCAACAAGTGGTACTCAGCATACATGCTTAGCCACCAATTGCCTTAAGCAAAAATTCTTCCAGCTGACATGGCGCTGAAGAATATAATTTCTGGGTAGTATACTATTCGGAAAAGACTACAGGGTTAAAGATCTTTAACTTAATAAGCACAAAGCCGGGGGCTACACCTAATAGATGCGCCTATTCGGCGCACACTATTCATAATTTTCTATGAAGCCCTTCATAGCCTCGTTGCCAGCTGACATGAAGCAGGACTCGGAAGAAGAAGCACTCGGACAAGGAGTACACGGGAGCAATGAACTCGGGAATTCTTCACCATGGAGGATGAGCACTCAGCATCAGCTGTGACTCAATTATGAAGGTCTCAGGGGTTGCTGCCCCGGGTACCTCATGAGAAGCTATTGGGCCACTCGGACAGAGGGTGGGCCTAATCTTGTAATTAGGGATACAATAGTACTCGGCATACATAGCCTTGTACGACAAGGTTAGGATATAGTCCTAGTCGGGAACGTTGTAATCCTAGAAGAAAATCCTTGGTCGGAGTCCGACTGGGATTCCTACTCTGTAACCCTGTCGCCTGGTATATAAGGGGAGGCAGGGCACCCCTTGAGGGCAAGATCACCAAGATCAAAATCATACAACCTCAAAGGCAGTACACCACAACTGAACGTAGGGTACTACCTCATCTCGTGGGCCTGAACTAGTATAAATCATTCGTGTTCCTTTGCAATCCATCAAGTTTAGGTCTCACGAGTAGCCCTATATATTTATTGTCGATACAAAACATCAGCAGTTGGCGTGCCAGGTAGGGGCATCCACGAGATCATCTTCAACAAGCCTGAGGGATCCATTCACCGGAGTCGATAGCATCAACTTCTTACCCAGACAAACAATCACCTTCGGGGGCCTCAACTTCGTCGCCGACGAATTTGGCAACCTTACCCTGTCCGACTTGGATTCGATCCAATCGGCCGGGGATCAATCCAACTCTGCGCCGGTCGTCCTTCATAACACTGCAGCGATCTTCAGTGACATGCTGCGGTGATCTCTAATATGCCCGAGTCTAGGGACAACTCTTTCTTTTGGTATTCGACTCGGATTTACTTACAAGTCGGCCGAGATCCGGCTAAGAGAGGAGGAGATCGTCAATCTCCCATTCGGACTTGGCAATGCCATGGATAACTACAATCAGCATCTGACGCGGCAGACCCAATCCCCTGGGGTTCAACTCAGATATGGCCTAGAGCCGCTCGAGATTAGATCTAGGGAGGTCGGAGTCGTCATCACCCCCATCAACTATTCTGACTCTGAGTCTCAGTCGGACTCCGACTCTAAGTCGGACAGCAGTTCGGTAAGCTTCTCTTCGCCACGTGAAGTCTTTATGATATCCAAGGGTTCACCTCCCACTCAGGAGGCACGCCAATTACACAATTTGCAAGAAGAGGAAGCCCGCCGACTACGTAAATAATAGGAGGAAGACACAAGACGCTTGCTGGCCGAGCGCAATGCTCGCAACGACAATCTGCACAAGGCTGGGCAGACTGCTCAACAACAAATCCTCCAAACCTGAGTCAGCGATCATGACGTCTTCGTAATGCTTCAGCAAAACATCATAGCCACTACGACTCTTTTGGACATGCTCCAGTTTGGGCCTGATCACCAGGCCACCCCAACTATAGCAAGGATAAAAGCCATAATCACCGCTGCTACATGTCAGCAGTACCAACAATCGGGCGATACCCTCATACCGACCAACCAATCAGCCTCTCCAATGGTGGTCTCATCTGCATCAACATTACGCCGAGCAGCCGGCTCCAGTCAGCCGCACACAGAGTCACACCACACGTCACTCGGTAACCACAATAATGACCAACGGTGCCGAAATCAAGATGACCATTGGGATAACTAGGATGTCCGAGGCTAACTACGACGTGATCTCTGGCGAGACATCAAAGCACGGCACCATGAACGTGAGGAAGATGAGCGTCACCGACTAGAAGACAAGAATGAGCTCTTTGGCTTCCACCATGAGCGGTTTCGCCGCTGTAGTCGGAGTCAGAGTCCTCAAGCAGATGAAGGAGTACCGGCCTTCACCCATGAGCTACAACAAGTCGACTGGCCAACAGGCTTCAAGCCGACCGGAATTGAAAAATACGATGGGAAGACCAACCCCGAGTCCTGGCTCATAGTCTACACTCTAGCGATCTAAGCAGCTAGAGGAGATCACAAGGCCATGGCTAACTACCTCCCAGTCACTCTAGCCAACTCAGCGAGGACATGGCTAACAGGACTTCCTAAGAGGTCAATTAGCTCCTAGGGAGAACTCCGGGAACACTTCATCGCCAATATTCCCAAGGAATGTACGAGAGGGCCATCTTTCGAGTATGATCTATATCAGTGCATCAAAGGAAAGAATGAGTCTCTTCGTGGTTTCCTCAAGAGGTTTTCTGAGAAGAGGAATTCAATCCCGAAGATCAAGGACGAGGTCGTCATCGCCGTCTTCCGCGAGGGAGTCAAAGACCCCCATTCACTGCCAAGTTCACTCGGAAACCTCCCGCTTCTATCAAGGCTCTTTTCGACATGGCAAACAAATACGCCAACTCAGCCGACGCTGTTGCTGAGGCCCTCAATGACAAAAAGACACTCCGATAGAAGGAGCAGGAGGACACTGATGGCGCGGCCCGACAAAGCTGGGAACCGCAAGCGCAAGTCGGATGACTTCATTGTGGCAGTTGGTCACAACTGTCTTCGACCTCCTATAACTAAAGATTATCAAAACAATAAGTGACATGCTCAGGGGCTCAAAAGCACAAATGGAAGGATGGCACTCCCACTCCCAACTTGTGCAATACTGAACAGCTAAGTTGCTTTCTGATAAATATTTTTTCCTTTATATGATATTCCTCACTCGGCCTCGCTAGTGCTGCAGCAGCTTACACCTAATAGGTGTACATTCTGCACATTTTCTATTTTTGCTCTTAATGATTGCAAAAGTACACGAGTAGCATAAATTCCAATTCGTGAAGCTTTGCTCCATGAAAGACAAACTCAAGTCACCCAAAACACGTGTCTAGGGAAGAGCCATGAGCCGACTCCCGACGCTAGGGGGCTATGACTAGTCGGGCAGAGTGTTTAAACGTAAGGGGTCAACTACTCGGGGAAATTAATATCAATAAGAGGAGGAACACATATTTACATCTATTGTAAAATAGATCAATTTTCTTCTGGTGATTGTTTTGTTCGTCAGATACTACTCATCTGATATGTTTATAATGCAGAGACAATTCTAGATCCACGTAACATGAACTCGGGGCTACAAGCCTATCTCCTACGCTCGGGGGCTGGACCAGTTTGCCATGATACTCTTGGAGTGCAATGCTTCAAGAATCACTTGGAATGCTCCACGAGGGCTATTGACTGAGTACTCGCGCCAATCGGGACACGGATGTCACCTTTACGTTGGTACGCTCCATGTGGGTTAATAACCGACCTCCGGCACCAGTCAGGGCTCGGGTACCTCTTGGCTGAGTAGGGTACGCCCCATGAGGGTCGCCAGCCGAATCCTATGCTAATGCTAGGTTCGGGTACCTTATTGGGTCACAACTCTGCTGGGTAAGGTACACCCCATGAGGGTCGCCAGCCGAATCCTATGCTAATGCGAGGTTCGGGTCCCTTATTTGGCTAATAACCGACTTTCGGCACCAGTCGGAGCTCAGGTACCAATCTGCTAGGTAGGGTATGCCCCATGAGGGTCGCTAGCCGAATCCTATGCTGATGCAAGGTTCGGGTACCTTATTTGGCCATAATTCTGTTGGGTAGGGTACGCCCCATGAGGGTCGCTAGCCGAATCCTATGCTAATGCGAGGTTCGGGTACCTTATTCGGCTACAATTTTGTCAGGTTGGGTATGCCCCAAGAGGGTCGCTAGCCGAATCCTACGCTAGCGCGGTGTTTGGGTACCTATTTGGCAAAAGCATGACAACAAGCCACTACTCGGAGCTTTCAGTCGGGAGCAGCATCAAACCTGGAATCTATGGAGGTGCTCATTATTATTCAAGATTGGAAGACCCCAATCCTTCTATTACAACGAAGCCGAGTAAATCAAGCGATGGAGCAAAACCTTTATCATAGTCAGAGAAGACCTATATCATCAAAACGCATCCAGAGTTCTCATGCACTGCGTCACACCTGAGGAGGGCAAGTAGATTCTACAATATATCCACTTGGGCATCTGTGGCAACCATGCTGCATCCAGAACATAAGTTGGAAAGGCTTGCAGACAAGGATTGCTTTCACCAATTGAGGTTACCAACGCTGAAATAGGGCTGCGCTGGGTAGGTCGGTTTAGGCCGGCCTATTTGGTAGTCGGCTAAAGATATGAGTTCTTAAATAGCATGCCCTATTGGGTCGACTGCTGGTCGCGTTAAAATCGTGATGAAGGTGATATTTTACAAGAACCGATCAAATAATCAGATAAGCTTCATGCTAAGCCTACAACCGGGTGTATACATTCAGGTATCTTGATTATTTACCAGGTATTGAGGACATATCCTTATAAGGATTAACAGCTGGTCTCCATTAAAATTGGGGATGCAGGTATCTCTCAAGTACACCTGACCACATATTGGGTAAAAATCCAAGAAGTGGTACTCGGCTTACATGCTTAGCCACCAATTGCCCTGAGTAAAAATTCTTCCAGCTGACATGACGCTGAAGAGTCTAATTTCTGGGTAGTATACTATTCAAAAAAGACTACAGGGTTAAAGATCTTTGACTTAATAAGCACAAAGTCAGGGCTACACCTAATAGGTGTGCCTATTCGGCGCACACTATTCATAATTTTCTATGAAGCCCTTCATAGCCTCGTTGCCAGCTGACATGAAACAGGACTCGGAAGAAGAAACACTTGGACAAAGAGTACTCGGGAGCAATGCACTCGGGAATTCTTCACCATGGAGGATGAGCACTCAGCATCAGCTGTGACTCAACTATGAAGGTCTCAGGGGCTGCTGTTGGTGTCATGGGCCTCGGGTACCTCATGAGAAGCTATTGGGCCACTCGGACAGAGGGTAGGCCTAACGTTGTAATTAGGGATACAATAGGACTCGGCATACATAGCCTTGTATGACAAGGTTAGGATACAGTCCTATTCAGGAACGTTGTATTCCTAGAAGAAAATCCCTTGGTCGGAGTCCGAATGGGATTCCTACTCTATAACCCTGTCCCCCGGTATATAAAGGGAGGCAAGGTCCCCCCCAAGGGCAAGATCACCAAGATCAAAATCATACAACCTCAAAGGCAATACACCACAACTAGACGTAGGGTATTACCTCATCTCGAGGGCCTGAACCAGTATAAATCGTTCATGTTCCTTTGCAATCCATCAAGTTTATGTCTCACGAGTAGCCCTATATATTTATTGCCGACACAAAACATCGACAATAGAGGAGAGGGGGTTCTGGGTCTGGGGCCCTCAGGGAGTGTTGGCTCTTCAGTCGGCTCGGCGACTGGGTCTTTGGCTGTAGTTGTGATGTCCCAACTGGGAGAGGCTTGTGGTTCAATTGAGTGCGGCACCTCGACCTCGGCGGCTGGAGCGACACTCGTCTTAGGCTGAGGCTCGTCTGGCTTGGCCTTAGTCAGGATAGGGACAACGATGGGGGTTGGTGGCACTGTCCCCTTGGGATGAGCGTCACTTGGCTTCCTACATAGATATGTTGCAATCAAGACACTGCACAATATTTCAAGATATCTTGAAGACTGAAGATTTCTTACCTCTTGGAAGTTTTAAACCTCCACCCCTGTGTGCTAGGGGTGTAGGTGGTTGGCGATGAGCCCGAAGGCTTGCTCGGAGGGGCATGCTGCTTGGTGCTGGGCCAGGAGGCGCAGCGTTGCGTGGTGTGGACCTAAGGCCAGTTGGCTCCACACTTGGTATGGCTGGCTAGGCTAGTGGAGCTGTTGGTGAGGACATCACTAGCTTGGATACGACCCTAGCAATTTTATGTATTCATCAACCAAAGGTGCATGCTTTCTACATAAGATTTATACGTTATATATTTGAACAGCCGTTATATAAACCCAAGGGGTGTGTGCCCTAGGGATAACCCTAGGACGTCCCAACTCCTATATATACAGTAGCCATCATTGTTTAAAGGTGGGTTTTTCTTAAGAGATTATTCTGCTTAGCAGTTTCGCCGCATGTTCGGTTGAGGAACCCCAACTTGTGAACTTAATCATTATTCGCAATACAATTTCAGATTGCATCTTGAACTCTCTTGCTTGTGTTCTCGATTCACTTGCAGGAGAAATCCTTCTTGGCGAGGTCAACCGTGTTCGGCACGGTTGATAACCAATGGAGCGGTGGTGTAGTGATTGCAAGGGGATCGATCTGTTTTGGTCGGAGCCTTTGGATCATCAACGTCGAGTTCTCCACAATCGACTTATTAGTACCTCTCGGAAGATCGAGCCATTGTCGCATCAAGTGGTATCAGAGCATAGGTTGCCCGATAGGTATTATCTGTTCCCATTTATCCATCTTTGTTTCTTTTACCTAGAGTCTAAAAAAACCAAAAATTTATTACCACCGTGTTCTTCGTAGTTTTAGGTTTATTCCCTATCCAAACCCCTTTGTGCCTTTGCAAAATTTATTTCAGTTTCACTTTGTTGAGTCTGTGTCCTAGGTCATGTTAGTGGTCGCTGGTTTAGAGTCATGTTCATGGTTCTAGTTCTAACTTTTGCATTGCACGAGAGCCTGCCTTGAGAGATCGAGTTCTACTCGGTTTCGGACTGCAAGCCGCCTTGAGTTTTTAACCCGCTTTCGCAAGCCTTTTTAGATAGGTCACAAGCTGCCTTGTGTTAATCGCCTGCACCGCTAACCTCCTTGTCAGCCCCGCTTCACCTATTGGCAATTATACTCTAGCCGGAGCAACAGGGTTGAGCCACGAAACCCTAGTTCGCGCTACCTGTCTTAAAACAGTCATAACTTTTGCATACGGACTCGGAATTGGGCAAATTTTATATCTGAGGGCATCTACAGAAAATTTTACATCTGCTCCTTCCTGAATTTGTCAGTTTTGGCTGATCTAAAATAGCAAAATTTGGCCTGCAAGACTGAGTTTTCAAGCTCCGAAGTTCCTGCACGCTTTTCAGAGTGCCTCTGCATGTTTTTTTCAGGGTCACTCCGTGCATTATATCGAGCTGCTAATTTTTGTGGTTGCTTCTTGTGTACTAGGTATACTCCTAGTAGAAATAAAAGAAAAAAAGAAAAAAGAGAAGAAAAAAAAGAAAAAAAAGAGAAAAAAGAGAAAAGGGATAGAGAGCTGTTTTTAGTAAGCAGTCTTGCTGAGCTTATCTTTCAAGATATTCGAGAGACTTGGTGAGAGAGAGTTGTCCTAAGTCCTTTGTTTCTTACTCTCGCTTGTTAGGCTGGTTCTAGGAACATGTCTCGGGCAACGACTGCTACAATTATTTGGGACACTTATTTAGCTTTGCTATTCTGTTATTAATTTTGCTAATCCTTGCTACAATACACTGCCTTCCGAGATCCACACACTTCTGGTCAGTACAGGTTGATCCTCGCAATCGTACCCTTGCCGTCGTCAAACATCCCACCTCTCCAAGTCGTGCCGCCTGCTTCAATTGGTAAGATTTTTGTAAGAGCAAGGTAAGACACTTGAGAGTGTGTTCTAGCGCCTAGTAGTTGATAGGGATCATACTTTTGTGCTATTTGTTTCCTATTTTCTACTAACCATGGCAGGTGTGAATGATTTCACTGATTGTGCTTCAAAAGAGGAGATCACTAAGCTGGATCAGAAGATTGAGAAAAATGTAGCTGCCATGACTGCTATGAAGGAAGACCTCTAGGCTATAGTGGGGAGCATTACCACCCTCACTAACAGCATTGAGCAATTGGCAGCAAACCATTCCCCAACACCACCCCTTGTTGATGATCTCTTTGCTAAGGTCAAATTTACTTTGCCATCCTTTTTTGGTATTTACGATGCTGAGGCATACCTTGATTGGGAGATGACAGTACAACAAAAGTTTAACCCACACCTAGTTCCTGAGGTACATAGGGTTAGGCAAGCTACAAGTGAGTTCAAGGACTTTGCTAAAATCTAGTGGCAAGAATTAGGTAATCTCAACTTACAACCTGATACATGGGATGGTTAAAACAAGCTATGAGAAATAGATTTGTTCCTCTTTCCTATCAACGTGACTTGCGTAAGAAACTGCAACGTTTAGAACAAGGTACTATGTCTGTTCCGGAGTATTACGGTGAGCTTCAGAAGAGAATGATTCGTTGTGGGGTAGTGGAGGATACAGAGGATAAAATCTGTCGTTTTTATGGTGGTTTGAGGCGTGAAATTTAGGATATTGTTGATTATAAGGAATTTAGTACTGTCAATCGTTTGTTCCAGCTTGCTATGCTTGCAGAGAAGGAATTGCAGGGATGTCAACAGAGGAACCGGAGCAACTTTGGCGTTTCCTTCACGCCACGAACAACGACAATAGCAGGATTGACTAAGCCATTCCCTTCTTCATGTAATCGTACAGCGCCACCACCAGTATTTGAGAAGAGCCAAGATAATGAGGAAAAGAAGAAAGACATAGAGACAGAAGATCCACCTATTGTTCCATGCATGTTTCAAGATGGTTTAATTAGGAGTGCACCTACAGTTTTTGAAAATGAGAACAAAGGTAACAGAAATGGTGCTACATTCACTCAAGGTATGGACAATTTTGATGTGCTATATATGTCCACTAATCATGTTAGTTTAGAGCAATCTCCAGTGGAATCATACGTTAACTTACCTTTGTCACACGATGATTTGGTTCCTATTTCTTGTGATAAAGAAGAGTTGTGCAATGCTTCACTTATATCCGTGCCATAACTAGTGAATGAACATGTTAGTAATATTGTTGAACCACCATGTGCTGATTTTAGACATGTTGTTCACATTGCTAGCGAGAATGAAGAGCTTAGATTGCTATCTTCTTTAAATACTTGGGGCTATATTCAGTTTGATGACATTCTTTAAATGCGAGACGATGAAGTCGACTAACTTTCCGGATGGCACACCGAAGGCGCATTTTTCCGGGTTCAACTTCATCTTGAATCTTTGAAGGTTTTGGAAGGTTTCTTCCATGTCAGCGATGAGGTCTTCTTTGGACTTGGTTTTGATCACCACATCGTCGACGTAGGCTTCCACATTGCGCCCGATCTGGGTGTGCAGACACCGCTGAATGGCCCGTTGATAGGTTGCTCCAGCATTCTTTAGACCGAACGGCATTGTGATGTAGCAGTACACTCCAAACGGCGTGATGAAAGATGTCTTTAAGCAGTCTTCCTCCCTCAGGCTGATTTGATGGTATCTCGAGTAACAGTCGAGAAAGCTAAGTAGGTCGCACCCGGCCGTAGAATCAACCACCTGATCTACCCTGGGAAGACCAAATGGGTCCTTGGGGCATGCCTTGTTGAGATCGGTGTAGTCGACGCACATGCACCATTTACCGTTTTTCTTCCGGACCAGGACTAGGTTTGCCAGCCAATCCGGGTGATAGACCTTCTTGATGAACCCGGCTGCGAGGAGCTTGGTGATTTCCTCCCGAATAGCATCCATGTGGTCTTGGGCGAAGCGCCGCAGCCGTTGCTTGACTGGCTTGGCATCTATCTTCACATTGAGGGCGTGCTCGATCACCTCCCTTGGTACTCCCGGCATGTCGGACGGTTTCCATGCGAAGATATCTTTATTGGCTTGTAGGAAGGTGACGAGCGCGTCTTCCTATTTGGGGTCGAGTCCGGTCCCGACTAGAGCAGTCTTGGACAGGTTGGAAGGGTCCAGGGGGATTTTCTTCGTGTCAGAGTCCGCTGAAATTCCCGACTTCGTTGCTTCTTTCGCCGGAACTTGATCTTGCTCGACTTCAGCTGTGACGGCTTGCCGAATGCTATCACGCCCGACTGCCGCCTCTTGTGATTGAGCCAGTTCACAGCTCTCCTTGTCGCAGGTGAAGGCTTGCTTGATGTCGCTGCGGAGGGAGAGGACTCCTGCTGTCCCAGGCATCTTGAGCACCATGTACGTATAGTGCGGTATCGCCATGAATTTGGCGAGCGTCGGTCGTCCGAGTATCGCGTGGTACGCGGTCTCGAAGTCAGCGACCTCGAAGCAGACATTTTCCGTGTGGAAGTTATCCCGCGTGCCGAAGGTTACCGGCAAGGTTATCTACCCGAGTGGAGTTGATGACAGGCCAGGAATTATCCCGTGGAAGGGCGCAGTGCTTGGCCGTAGTTCTGAATGAGGAATCTTCATCTCGTCCAAAGTCTTGGCGAACAGGATATTGAGCGTGCTACCTCCATCGATGAGGGTTTTCTTCAGCCTGATGTTTCTGACGACCGGGTCCAGGACGAGTGGGTAGCGTCCCGGGTGGGAAACCCGATCTAGGTGATCTGCGCGATTGAAGGTGATGGCCATCTCTAACCAGCGCAGGTACTGGGGGGTGTCCGTCGTAGAGACCGTGTTGATGTCGCGTGATGTTAGCTTTTGTTTGCGCTTGGACTTGTATGCGGACGGCCCTCCGAAGATGTGGTTGAGCTCGGCCTGAGGATCTTGAAAATCATCGGCCGGACCCTGATCTGGCTTATCTTTGTCCTTGTCGGTGCCAGATGATGAAGCCTGCTCGGAGGCAAACTTCTTGAGCATGTAGCAGTCTTTGGCCGCGTGCTTGCCCTTGGGGTGGAAGGGGCATGGCCCGCTCATGACTTTCTGGTAGTCGTTATTCCACTGGGGCCGCAACCGAGTGCGCTCCATGTTGGCCACCTCGTTGTCCAACTTCCGTTTACGGCTGCCAGACTTGTTTTGAGACGGCTCGTTGTCGGTTTTCGCCTTTTGGTCCTTCTATCGGGACTCCTTCTTCTCGTCGAGGGCCTCTGCGACCGCTTCAGTCGAGTCGGCGTATTTATTGGCCATGTCGAATAGAGCCCGGACAGACGGCGGTGGTTTCCGAGTGAACTTCGCGATGAATGGGGCGTCCTTTACTCCCTTGCGGAAGGCGGCAATGACACCCTCTTCGCGGATCGTTGGGATCTTGTTGCGCTTCTCGGAAAACCTCTTGATGAAGTCTCGCAGAGACTCGTTCTTCTTCTGGTGCAGTTGATAAAGATCGTGCTTTGAAGACGGTCTCTCGTAGGTCCCCTGAAAATTCGCGATGAACCGCTCCCTGAGTTCTCCCCAGGAACCGATCGACTGCTCCGGGAGGCCTATCATCCATGTCCTCGCCGAGTCGGCTAGTGCGACCGGGAGGTAGTTAGCCATGGCTTTGTTGTCGCCCCCAGCAGCTCGAACTGCTAGGGTATAAACGGTGATCCAAGACTCGGGATTTGTCTTGCCGTCATACTTTTCAATCCCCGTGGGCTTGAAGCCAGTCGGCCAGTGGATGTCCTGCAGTTCCCGAGTGAAAGCTAGGATCCCTTCGTCTTCATGGGGGCTCGGGCTCCGACCACAGCAGTTGAACCACTCGTGATGGAGGCCAAAGCGCTCGTTTTTGTCTTCTAGTCGGCGGCGCTCGTCCTCTTGTCGCTCACGGCACCGAGCGCTGATAGTATGGCGAAGGTCATGCTGTATGCGCTCTCGGAGGTCTTGATTAGGCCGGCGATCATACTGGTGACGGCGCCGGTTGTTGTTATTAATATTGCCGAGTGTCGTTTGCCTAGACTCCTCACGTGGCCGACTTGAGCCGACGGCCCGACGCCAGGCTGATGTGGACGAGCCCGCTGCTGGAGATCCCGACCTGTTAGTCGGTACTAGGTTGTCGCCCGACTGCTGCTGTTGGCAGGCAGCAGCCGTGATCATCGCCTTGATCTTGGCGATGGTTGGGGTGGCCTGGTGATCAGGCCCAAGCTAGAGCGTGTCCAGCAAAGTTGCGGCGGCCACAACGTTCTGTTGCGGCGTGACGAAGACGTCGTGATCGCCGACTTTAGTTTGGAGAATCTACTGCTAGGCTGCTCGCCCAGCTCTGCGCAGCCCGTCGTTGCGAGCCTCGCAATCAGCGTCCTCCTATTGTTGCAGTCGGCGCGCCTCCTCCTGCTGCTCCTCTTGTAGTCGGCGCACCTCGGAGGGTGGTGTTGAAGCCATGAAGATCTCGCGGGGGAGGAGAAAACTCGCCAGACTGGAGTCTGAACTGGCGTTCTAACCGTTATCCGACTTGGAGTCAGACTCCGAGTAATTTATCGAAGTGAGAACGACCCCAACCTCTCTAGATCCAATCTAAAACGGCGCTTGGCCGTGTCCAAACTGAATCATAGGAGATCGGGTTTGTTGCGCGGAGTGTAAATCCGCGACGTCGCCGAGTCCGTGTGGGAGATTGACGATATCCCCCCTTCTCGGCCCAACCCGGGCTGGCTCGAGGCCTAGCGCAAGTCGGACGCCGAAGGAGAGAGTTGTCCCTACGCTTGGCGATGTGAAGGACTGCCGCAGTAAGTCAGGGAAGGAGATCGCGACGTCCTGTGAGCCAACTGGAGCTACATCGGCTAGTTCCTCGGCCGGCAAGATTGGGTCTGCCTCAGCCAAGGTGAGATTGCCGAGTTGATCGGCGATGAAGTCTAGGCTCCTAAAGGTAATTGCGTCTCCAGGGGAGAACTTGTTGCTGTTGACTCCGTTGGTTGAATCCATCGAATCTGCTGATGAAGAATTCGCCGGAGCCCTTACCTGGTGCGCCAATTGTCAATGCTTTGCACCGGCAATAAAACTATGGGGCTACTCGGCGAAGGTGAATTCAGTGGATTGCAGAGGAACACAAGGGAGGTTTATACTGGTTCAGGCCCTCGATGTGAGGTAATACCCTACGTCCAGTTGAGGTGTTATTCCTCTGAGGTGTCTGATGATCGATGATCTTGTCTCTTCTTGTAGTTGCCCTGAGAGGCGCCCTGCCTCCCTTTATATACTAGAGGACAGGGGTACATGACAAGGATCCTAGCCGGATACGGCCAAGGGATATCCTTCTTAGAGATAGAGACCTATCCGACTAAGACTATGTTTTCTCGTTATACAAGGCAAAGCCTGCCAGGTGCTATCTTCTCTCTAATTACATGGTTCGGCCCATCCTCTATCCGAGTGACCCATATACTGGTAATGAGGTACCCGGGGCCCATGGCCTCCACAGGCTATATTCAGTTTGATGATCTTTGTCCATTCAATTGTTTAGAGAAGAAATTATTTGCTAAATTTGATTTGCCATGTCCTTCTAATGTAATTTTTCATGTTATTGGCAATTATGATAATAAAGGAGAATATAATGTGCATAGAGTATACATTTGTTCAAATTTTAATATACCTCCTTTTCATAATAATATATCTTGTCTAGAGGACCGCATGAGTATAAATAATTCTCTATCTAGTTCCTCTAGTTGTTTAAATGAGTTGAAGGTTGGTTTGTAAGAAGGGGAGTGTTATGAGCTGCACAACAATACAAAGTGTTCTCCATGTTTAAAAATTTCAGAATCCAACCATATGCGCAACATTACCTCCCCCTATGTGGTGAAAGATAAAGATATGTTCATCAGGCTTAATGACAAGGTGAAACCGCGGACGGTTTCCAATCAAGAAGGGGAGGATGATGAGGACATCACTAGCTCGGATACGACCCTAGCAATTTTATGTATTCATCAACCAAAGGTGCATGCTTTCTACATAAGATTTATACGTTATATATTTGAACAGCAGTTACTGCACCATTAGTTTTGTGTGTTTTCGTTTGCAGAGATACTTTCTTGGGTGAAGGGAAAGAGGCCGAGCGCAAGGAACACATGGATGATCAAAGAAGTTGATTGGGGACCAAACCAAGACCTTACCCAAGTCTACTCCTACATCACCACGTCACTTTTGGTCCATAGAAGGCAAGAGATGAAGTTCTGCACGTTTTGGATTCGGATTCGGGCCTCCTGACAGCATCAACTTCAAATGGACCTAGCCGCTGATCTAGAAGGACTTTCGGGGCCCATGAGTACTTGTTGGAAAGCTTATGGAGTCTACTTTCAGATGGTTTTAGTCCCATGTCAAAATTCCTCTTGAGATGTCTGGAATCATCGAAACAAGATACTTACCTCTTCCAGTCCGAGTCTGTTTTGGGCCTTGGGCCTTGTAATTGTGTCGTGGGCTAAGCCCAAAGGGTGTGCGCCCTAGGGATAACCCTAGGACGTGCCAGCTCCTATATATACAGTAGCCGTCGTTGTTTAAAGGTGGGTTTTTCTTAAGAGATTATTCTGCTTAGCAATTTTGCCGCATGTTCGGTTGAGGAACCCCAACTTGTGAACTTAATCATTATTCGCAATACAATTTCAGATTGCATCTTGAACTCTCTTGCTTGTGTTCTCGATTCGCTTGCAGGAGAAAGCCTTCTTGGTGAGGTCAACCGTGTTCGGCACGGTTGATAACCAACGGAGCAGTGGTGTAGTGATTGCAAGGGGATCGATCTGTTTTGGTCGGAGCCTTTGGATCATCAACGTCGAGTTCTCCACAATCGACTTATCAATACCTCTCAGAAGATCGGGCCATTGTCACATTAACGGTCGTGGTGCTGGTCGGCACTGGGGCTGTGATGCTGGAATCCCTGATCATGGAACCGCCCGATGCCTTAGGCGGCATGTCCTTGTTCTTGGCCTGGTCATTCATTGGTTGTTTCCAAGCCCTCTTGGGGCTGGGTTGGACAGCTGATGGGCTTGCCGACCATTTCCTTGACTCCCTAGCTGGCTGGCTGGGAGGGTTTGACACGAAGTCAGCATATTCCTACAAACATTGTGTATAAGAATAAACTCAATCAGGCTAGGTTCACATCCACCATGACAAGTAGGTATCAAGACAACTAGAACTTAGGAGAGTACCATTGGCCGAGTCCTGCCCAGGCAGTAAGGCTTGGGGGCCCTGTTAGCGTCCAAGGTCTCAACTACTCCACTAACGAAGTAGTCAAGCAGGGTGCCAGTGACGGTGCCCTTATTAACAAAATCAGAGCACTCTCGAGTTGGGTCATCTTTTCCTTGATATTCGTATCCAGGATGAATCCTGGTCTTCAGGGGCTGTGTGCACCGATTTTGGAAGGTTCTAGCGACCTAGGGTCCTATCAACCCCTTGTCCTTTAGAGCTTCGATCTTTTTCAGCAGCTGCAACACTTGTACCATATTGGCCTTCGAGGGGAGAGCTGACCAGCTATCCAGGACCTTGGGAGGATTCCCGGTGAAAGGTGGCAAGGAGGGTTCTAGGTTAGAGCAATAGAACCACTCCTGATGCCACCCTTTCAGAGAAGTCTTCTAGGGGAAGTAAAGATAGACTTTCTTCATCTCATTGCAGAGCTAAAGTCCTGCCGCCCCAATGACTTGTGGTTTGGATTTGGAGGGCTGGGGTTTGATGTAAAAGGAAAACAGAAGATATTGAAATGGGGATCGACCCCGAGAAAATCTTCGCAAAGAGTTACAAAGATAGAGATTTGAAGGTTGGAGTTGGGGTTGAGATGAATGAGCTCGATTTGATAATAATCGAGAAGGCCATGGAGGAAATCAGAAGAAGGGAGAGTAAAACCTCTATTGAAGAAAGAGGCGAACACCACAATCTTGTGAGAATCGGGGGAGGGAGTTGTCTCACCTATGGCTGGACGCCAGATGATGAGCTCTTTTGGCTAGAGGCGTTTCTTCTTCTCTAGATAAGCAAACTTAGTGAGCACGTTGTGGACATCGGCCATGTCTCGGTCGGGATGTGGGGAACATCGAATGGAGCCCTCGGCATTTTGGAAGATCAAAAAGTGGGGGAAAAGTTTCTAAACGATGGGAATCGACAATTGGATGGAAGGCTTTGTAGATTTGCGAAGGAAAGCTCGAGTGTGCAGAAACCCTAGGTGGAGTGGGGAACACGAGAGCTGCGTGCGCAATGCAGAAGGCAAAAAGTTTTGACAATTTGGGGAAGAAAGGGGAATCTTTTCTTTCTCCCTAGGATTTATAGGCCTGCGCTAGGTGGTTGGCTTAGGCCGGCCTGCTCAGTAATGGGCCATAAGATGCATGTCCTATTAGGCCATTAGCTAACTGTGTTAAAATCATAGTACAGGTGTTATTTTATAGGAACTGATTAAAATAATTAGATATGCTTCATGTTAAGCCTAATTGCTGGACACATGTGTTCAGATATCTGAATTATGTAATAGGTATTGAGGATATATACTTACAAGGATCAATAGCTGGTCTCTAATAAAATTGAGGATGTAGGTATCTCTCAAGTACACCTAACCACTCATTGGGTTAAATCTATGAGTGATATTCGGCTTACATGCTTAGCCAATATGCCTTGAGCAAAAATATTTCTAGCTAACATGATGCTGAAGAGTCCAATTTCTGAGAAATATATCACTCGGAAAAGACTTAAAGGTTAAAGATCTTTGACTTTATGTTTAATTGTTTCATAATTAAGCACAAAGTCGGGGGCTACACCTAATAGGTGCGCATATTCGGTGCACACTATTCAACTTTTTCTATGAAACCCTTCATAGCCTCGTTGCCAGTAGACCTAAAGCAGGACTTGGAGAAGAGGTACTTGGACAAAGAGTACACGGGAGCAATGCACTTAGGAAATCTTCACCATGGAGGATAAGTACTTGGCGTCAGCTGTGACTCAACTATGAAGGTCTTAGGGGCTACTGTGGAGGCCATGGGCCCCGGTTACCTCATGGAAAGTAATATGGCCACTTGGATAGAGCTTGTGCCCAATCGTATAATTAGGGATGTAGTAGAACTCGGCCTATGTTGCCTTGCATGACTAGGAGAGGGATATAGTCCTAGCCGGTTACGCTATATTCTTAGAAGGAAATCCCTTGGTCGAGTCCGACTGGGATTCCTATCATGTAACCTTACCTCCTCAATATATAAGGGGGATAGAGAGCCCCTTGGGGTATACAGAATCTCACCAGAGAAACCTGAAAGGCAATACACAACAGCTGGAAGTAGGGTATTACCTCACCTTGAGGGCCTGAACCAGGATAAAATTGCTTTGTGTTCCTTTGCATCCATCAAGTTTAGCTCTTGCGAATAGCCCCATATAATTATTGCTGATACAAAGCATCGACAGTGTTGCTTGGTGATTAAGTCCCAGCTGTAGGGTATCCAAAAGTGTTGCAGTGCCCACCATGTTCTATTGTGGGGTGATGAAGACGTCGTGGTCACCCACTTTGGTTTGGAGGAGTTCTTGCTGTGCCTGCCGCCCAGTTTTACAGAGCTTGCGGTTGTGAGCCTCTCGTTCGGCTTGCAGGAGTTAGTCTTCTTTCTCCATTTGCTCATGCAGTCCGTGGGCCTCTTCCTTTTGTTCTTCGCATATTCGGCGCACATCTTGACTTGGGATGGAACCCTTGGACCCCATGAAGATCTCGCGTGGAGGTGAGAAGCTTCCCGAGCTACTCTCCAACTGAGAGTCGAAGTCTGAGTAGTGGAGCGGCATGATGATGGACCCAACCTTCCTAGACTCGATCCCGAGCGGCTCTGAGCCGTATCTGAGTCGAATTCTAGAGGATTGAATTTGCTGCATCAGATTGGAGTCAAAGACGGCTACAGCGTTGTCGAGTCCGACTAGGGGATTGATGATCTCCTCCCCCTAGATCCGATCTCAACCAGCTCAGGGCCATGTCCGAGCCGAACACTAGGAAAGAGAGTTGCCCAAGGCTTGTGGATCTTGGATATTGCCAAAGCATGTTGTTTAAAACTACCGCAGTGTTGAGTAGGCCAACTGGCGCGAAGTTGGCTTGATTCCTAGCCGACCAGATTGAAACTGAGTCAGACTGGGTGAGGTTGCCAAAGTTGTCGGTGATGAAGTCGAGGCTCCTGAATCTGAGTGCTTGTCCAGGAGAGAAGTCGATGCCGTTCACTCTAGTGATTGGATCCATCGGATTTGTTGACGATGATCTTGACGAATCCCCTACCTGGCGCACCAACTGTCGATATTTTGTATCGGTTGTATTGAATATAGGACTACTTGTCGGATCTAAACTCGATGGACTTGAATGTACACAAGAATTTATCCTGGTTCAGGTCCTCGATGTGAGGTAATACTCTACATCCAGCTGTTTGTGTATTGCTTTCACATGTTTTATGATGCTAGATGTCGATGCCTCAGGAGGCTCCCTACCTTACCTTATATACCAGAGAGGTAAGGTTATAAGGTACGAATCCTAGTCGGACTCGACCAAGGGATTTCCTTATCCGAACATAGAGTAATTGGCTAGGACTATATCCCTTTCCTTGTCGTACAAGGTTAGATGAAGCCGAGTTCTACTATATCCCTAATTGTATGGGCCAGCCCACCCTCAGTCCGAGTGACCGTAACTGCCTTCCTTGAGGTACCCGAGGCCATGGCCTCCACATACACTCACGCAAAAAAAAATACATCCAATCACATCTCCTGCTCAGCTGCCTACCCGTCCCCATCACGCAACACCCCTGGCTGTCCTATCCATCGCCCTCGTCCTGCTGAGGGATTGTGTTATCACTGATACCGATATCGATAATCCTGATAATCCTGTTTACCACTAGGGTCCAATAAAATTGTCTTTCGGCTAAAAAATTCGTGGTTTTTTAATTGCTTGCCATAAATATATTGAAGACAATGTCAGTCCTTTTAGAAAAGCTTTCAACTAGTAGATTTTGGGTTCTATTCTAGCCAAATATATCTATTTCTCCTTTTTTTTATCCTTGTCCTTACTGTGTGTGCACCATAAAAATGTGATATTGTCTCATTAAGATAATATATATGTTATTTTTATATCAAATGGTTTGGCTACAATCTATGTGATTTTCTAAACAAATTGAGTCATTTTTTTCCAAATTTTGTTTGAAATTCTTTGTCCATCACCAATAGAATTCCGATAAAACCAATAATCTTGCTTATCACTGATAGTTTTTGGTTATCGCTAGAGTAAACCCTAGTCCGCCTATGGAGGCCATGGGCCCTGGGTACCTCACCACAAGCATATGGATCACTCGGATAGAGGATGGGCTAAGTCTTGTAATTAGAGATAAGATAGCACCCGGCAGATTTGACCTTGTACAATAAGGAAAACACAGTCTTAGTCGGATAAGATCTATCTCTAAGAAGGAAATCCCTTGGCTGTATCCGGCTGGGATTCCTATCCTGTACCCCTGCCCCCTAGTATATAAGGGGAGGCAGGGCGCCCCATGAGGGCACGAGATCATCGATCGACAAACACCTCAGAGGAATAACACCACAACTAAACGTAGGGTATTACCTCACATCGAGGGCCCGAACCAGTATAAAATCTCTTTCCGTTCCTCTGCAATCCATCGAGTTTCCCCTTGCCGAGTAGCCCAATAGTTCTATTGCCAGTGTAAAATATCGATGGTTGGCACGCCAGGTAGGGGCTCCGGCTAGTTTCACATCTACAAGCTCGATGGATCCAGCAACCAGAATCGACGGCAACAAGTTCTCCCCTAGAGACATAATTTCTTCCGGAAGCCTCGATTTCGTCGCCAACCAGATTGGCAACCTTACGTTGACTGAAGCAGATCCAATCTAGCCGGCCGAGGAACCAGCCGACATTGTGCCAGTCAGCCCACAGGACACCGCAATCTCCTTCAACGATCTACTGTGGCGGTCCTTCACTTCGCCGAGCATTGGGACAACTCTCACCTTCGGCGTCCGATTTGCGCTAGGCCTTGAGCCAGCTCGGGTTGGGCCAAGAAGGGGAGAGATCGTCAATCTCCCGCACAGATTCAGCGACGCTGCGGATCTACATCCCACGCAGCAGACCCAATCTCCTGCGATTCAGTTTGGACACGGCCAAGCGCCATTTCAGATTGGATCTAGAGAGGTCGGAGTCGTTCTTACTTCGATAAACTACTCGGAGTCCTACTCCAAGTCGGATAACGACTCGAACGCTAGTTCGGACTCCAGTCTGGCGAGTTTGCTCCTCCCCCGAGAGATCTTTATGGCTTCAACACCACCACCCGAGGTGCGCCGACTACAAGAGGAGCAACAGGAGGAGGCGCGCCGACTGCGACAACAGGAGGAGGCTGACCGCGAGGCTCACAACGACGGGCTACGCAAGGCTGGGCGAACAGCTCAGTAGCAGATTCTCCAAATTAAAGTCGGCAATCACGACGTCTTTGTCATGCCACAATAGAATGTTGTGGCCGCCGCAACCTTGCTGGACACGCTCCAGCTCGGGCCTGATCACCAGGCCACCCCAACTATCACCAAGATCAAGGCGATGATCACGGTTGCTGCCTGCCAGCAACAACAACAGCAGTCGAGCGACACCGTGGTACCGACTAACCGATCGGGATCTCCAGCAATGGGCTCATCCACGTCTGCACGGCGTCGGGCAGCCGGCTCAAGTCGGCCACGCGAGGAGTCTAGCCAAACGTCACTCAGCGATACCAACAATGACAACCGGCAGCGTCACCAGTATGACCGCCGGCCCAACCAAGATCTCCGAGAACACCTACAACATGACCTCCGCCACACCATCAATGCCCGGCACCATGAACGACATGAAGACGAGCGGTGCCGACTAGAGGACAAAAACGAGCGCTTCGGTCTCCATCACGAGTGGTTTAACCGCCATGGTCGAAGCCCGAGCCCTCACGAAGATGAAGGCATCCCAGCTTTCACTCGGGAGCTACAGGACGTCAACTGGCCGACTGGCTTTAAGCCCACAGGAATTGAAAAGTATGACGGCAAAACAAATCCCGAGTCCTGGCTCACCGTATATACCCTAGCAGTCCGAGCTGCTGGGGGTGACAACAAAGCCATGGCTAACTACCTTCTAGTCGCCCTAGCCGACTTGGTGAGGACATGGCTGACAAGGCTCCTGAGGCGGTTGATCGGTTCCTAGGGAGAACTCAAGGAGCGGTTCATCGCCAACTTTCAGGGAACCTACGAGAGGCCATCTTCTGAGTACGATTTCTATCAACTACACCAGAAGAAGAACGAGTCTCTACGAGATTTTATCAAGAGATTTTCTGAGAAGCGTAACAAGATCCCAATGATCCGAGATGAGGTCGTCATCGCCGCCTTCCGCAAGGGAGTAAAGGATGCCCCATTCATTGCGAAGTTTACTCGGAAGCCACCATCCTCTGTCCGGGCTCTTTTCGACATGGCGAACAAGTACGCCGACTCAGCTGAAGCGGTCGCAAAGGCCCTCGACGAGAAGGAGTCCCGACAGAAAGACCAGAAGGTGAAAGCCGACAACGAGCCGTCTCAAAACATATCTGGCAGCCACAAGCAGAAGTCAGACAACGAGGTGGCCAACATGGAGCGCACTCGGTCGCGGCCCCAGTGGAATAACGACTACCAGAAGGTCATGAGCGGGCCATGCCCCTTCCACCCCAAGTGCAAGCACACCGCCAAAGACTGCTACGTGCTCAAGAAGTTTGCCTCCGAGCAGGCTTCATCATCTGGTGCCAACAAGGACAAGGACAAGCCAGACTCAGGCCCGGCCGACTATTTTCAAGATCCTCAGGCTGAGCACTATAGCCTTCCACGGGATAATTCCTGGCCTGTCATCAACTCCACTCGGGCAGATCACATTGCCAGTAACCTTTGGCACGCGGGATAACTTCCGCACGGAAAACGTCTGCTTCAAGGTCGCCGACTTCGAGACCGCGTACCACACGATACTCGGACGACCGGCACTTGCCAAATTTATGGCGATACCGCACTATACATACATGGTGCTCAAGATGCCAGGGCCAGCAGGAGTCCTCTCCCTCCACAGCGATGTCAAACAAGCCTTCACCTGCGACAAGGAGAGCTGCGAATTGGCTCAATCACAAGAGGTGGCAGTCAGGCGCAACAGCATTCGGCAAGCCGTCACAACTGAAGTCGAGCAAGATCAAGTTCCGGCAAAGAAAGCGGCGAAGTCGGGAATTTCAGCGGACTCTGACATGAAGAAGATCCCCTGGACCCTTCCGACCCCTCCAAGATCGCTCTAGTCGGGACCGGACTCGACCCCAAATAGGAAGATGCGCTCGTCACCTTCCTCCAAGCCAACAAAGATATCTTCGCATGGAAACCGTCCGACATGCCTGGCGTACCAAGGGAGGTGATCGAGCACGCCCTAAACGTGAAGACAGACGCCAAGCCAGTCAAACAACGGCTGCGCTGCTTCGCTCAAGACCGAAAGGATGCTATCCGGCAAGAGATCACAAAGCTTCCCACAGCCGGGTTCATCAAAGAGGTCTATCACCCGGATTGGCTGGCAACCTAGTCCTGCTCTAGAAGAAAAATGGTAAATGGTGCATGTGCGTTGACTACACCGATCTCAACAAGGCATGCCCCAAGGACCCATTTGGTTTACCAAGAATAGACCAGGTGGTGGACTCAAGTGCAGGGTGTGACCTTCTCAGCTTTCTCAACTATTACTCGGGATACCACCAAATCAGCTTGAAAGAGGAGGACTGTCTCAAGACATCTTTTATCACGCCATTTGGAGCGTACTACTACATCACCATGCCGTTCGGTTTGAAAAACACTGGAGCAGCGTATCAACGGGCAATTCAGTGGTGTCTACACACTTAGATCGGGCGCAACATGGAAGCCTACGTCGACGACGTGGTGATTAAGACTAAGTCCAAAGAAGACCTCACCGCTGACCTGGAAGAAACCTTCCAAAATCTTCGAAGATTCAAGATGAAGTTGAATTCAGAAAAGTGCGCCTTCGGTGTGCCATCCAGCAAGCTACTCGGCTTAATCATCTCCCATCACGGCATCGAGGCCAACCCTGAGAAAGTCAATGCAATAATGAACATGGCTCCCCCGACTAACTAGAAAGAGGTCCAGAAGCTGACAGGCTGCATGGCGGCACTCAGCCGGTTTATCTCCTGAGTGGGCAAATGGGGTATGCCCTTTTTCAAATTATTGAAGAAAGTCGATGACTTCCAGTGGACTCCCGAAGCCCAGCAAGCCTTCGAAGACTTCAAGAAATTTCTCACATCACCCCCTGTGTTGGCGTCACCCATGCCCCAAGAACCGCTAATGCTATATCTGGCGGTAACCACTCAGGTAGTCAGCACGGTGCTGGTGGTCGAGCGATCTGAACAGGGTCACATCCAGAAAATACAATGGCCAGTTTACTTTGTCAGCAAGGTGCTTGTCGACTTGAAGACGAGATATCCGCAGGTCTAGAAGCTGTTATATGGCCTACTCATCATAGTCCGGAAGTTGGTACACTATTTCCAAGCACATCAAGTCACAGTGGTCACATCGTTTCCACTCGGGGATGTCCTTCATAACCGCGAGGCCACCGGCCGAATCGCTAAATGGGCACTCGAGTTGATGGCGTTCGATATCACCTTTCAGCCACGGACAAAAATTAAATCACAAGCTCTAGCCGACTTCGTGGCCGAGTGGACAAAAGTTCAACTGCCTACATTAACAGCGAAGCTAGAGTACTGGACAATGTACTTCGACGGTTCTCTACGGATCGGCGGCGCCGGGGCAGGCGTCATATTGACATCCCTCACCGGCGAAAAACTGAAGTATGTTCTACAAATCCACTTCCCGGCTTCCCACAACGTTGCCGAGTATGAGGCACTTATCCACGGGCTCCATATTGCTATATCACTTAGCATACGTTGACTGGTTGTGCGCGACGATTCTCAACTCGTGGTGAACCAAGTCATGAAAGATTGGACTTGTCTCGATGATACCATGGCGGCATACTGTCAGGAGGTTCGCAAGCTGGAACACAAGTTCGACAGGCTGCAGATAATACATGTCCTACGACAATACAATGATGCTGCAGACGAGCTGGCAAACATGGGATCCAAGCGAGAAGCGGTTCCGACTGGAATCTTTGTCGAGCAACTTATGGAGCCGTCAGTCAAGAAGAAAATGGCACCGGAACAGTCGGGAGGCGAACCTACCCCAGCTGCAGATGAGGTGCTGCACATATGTCAAGACTGGCAGGCTCCTGTTGTCAAATTTCTCCTGGACGATAAACTCCCAGAAGATCACAGTCAAGCCGAGCAGATCAAGCGTCGAAGCAAAAGCTTTCTACTAGTCGGAGAAGACCTGTACTGAAGGAGCGCATCTGGTGTCCTCATGCGCTGCGTCACCACCGAGGAGGGCAAGCAGATCCTGCAGTCGATCCACTCGGGCATATGTGGCAACCATGCCGCATCCAGGACGTTAGTCAGAAAGGCTTGCTGGCAGGGATTTTGCTGGCCCACAGCAGTAACAGACGCAAAAGAAATTATTCGCAAATGCGAGGGTTGCCAGTTCTACGCAAGACAAACAAATCTCCCAGCGCAAGAACTCCAAACTATCCCTATTTCTTGGCCATTCGCAGTATGGGGGCTCGACATGGTCGGGCCTTTCAAGAAAGCGCCAGGAGGGTTCACACATCTATTCGTCGCAGTTGACAAGTTCACCAAGTGGATTGAGGCCAAACCAGTTGCAACAATAACAGCGGCACGAGCAAAGGACTTCATC
The DNA here is from genome assembly GCA_003991445.1 of Oryza meyeriana var. granulata. Classification (NCBI taxonomy): domain Eukaryota; kingdom Viridiplantae; phylum Streptophyta; class Magnoliopsida; order Poales; family Poaceae; genus Oryza; species Oryza meyeriana. The sequence continues at coordinate 101,915 of RYFJ01002678.1, read as the reverse complement.
ATGAGTATATTATTCCGATTCGGGGTCCCTAACCGCATCATCACCGACAATGGTACTCAGTTCACGGGCGGCGTATTCCAAGACTTCTATGAAGAGTTTGGCATCAAGATCTGCTACGCATCCGTGGCACACCCGCAGAGCAACGGATAGGTTGAACAAGCCAACGGTATGGTCTTATAGGGTATCAAGGCCAGGATATTTGACCGACTACAACCATACGCGGGCCAATGGGTACAAGAACTCCTATCTGTTCTCTGGTCTCTCAGAACCATGGTTAGTCAGGCAACAGGGCAATCCCCTTTCTTTCTGGTCTACGGTGCTGAGGCTATGCTACCGATAGAGTTACAGTTTGGCTCTCCGCGAGTCCGGGCCTACTCAGAACACATCTCAAACAATACCCGACTGGTCGAGCTAGATCAGTTGGAAGAAGCAAGGGATATCGCAACAATCCAGTCGGCAAGGTATCTTCAAGGCCTGCGTCACTACCACAATCGCAATGTCCATGGCCGCGCCTTTTTGGTCGGGGATCTCATCTTGAGGAAAATACAAACCACCAAAGACAGGCACAAATTATCCCCAATCTAGGAAGGGCCATTCATTATAGCTGAGGTCACATGGCCAGGTACCTACCGACTGAAGATCGAAGACAGTGCCCTTATCTGCAACTCATGGAATATAGAACAACTACGTTCTTTCTATACCTGAGCTTTATACTTTCTCATGTGTACAGTTTCTCTTACTCACTACACTGCTTGTATCAACCGAGTAGTGAGTCGGGGGCTGCATGTATTATATGTGTTTTGTCAGCAATTGATGCACTTGGCCCATCTCCTCAAAGGTTGGATCTACTGACCAATTTGGTGAAACTACCGGTGGCAAGCCGGTGAATGGACGCAAGGAGGGAGCCAGATCTGTGCAATAGAACCACTCCTTGTGCCAGCCTTTCAAGGAAGATTTCAAGGGGAGATTAAGATATGTTTTCTTCCCATCACTCCTCAACTGGAGACTAGCCCCCCCCCCCCCCAATCACATTGATATTATTCTTAGAGGGCTGGGGTTTGATGTGGAACAGATGCCTAAAGAAATTAAAATGGGGCTCCACACCCAAAAAGCACTCGTAGAGAGTAACAAATATGGAGAATTGAAGAATCGAGTTGGGATTCAAATGCACCAACTCCAACCCATAGAAGTCAAGGATGCGGCGGAAGAACGCAGAAGAGGGAAGGCACAAACCCCGATCGAAAAAAGAGGCAAAAACTACTGTTTCGCCAGATTGGGGATTGGGGACCGACTCACCCTTAGCCGGCCGCCAACAGATCACCTCCTGGCTTGGTAACTTCAATTGACTCTCTAGCAACTTCAATTTCACCGAGCCGCAATCCGAAGTCAGCCAGGCATTCCCCGGCGCACCCGCAGGATCCGAAGCTTTCGGCATGATTGGGGGTGGAGAGATTTGAGGGAAAAGCGATTGGCGGCTTGGAATAGACGAAGAGGACTAGAATCGCCCAAGCTCGAGCGAGGAACAGCAGCAGCAGCTAACCCTAGCCGAGCAGGAGGCGAAAAGTTGGGCGCGGAGGCGGAAGACGAAGCGATTGGCTGATTTGGGGAAGATGAAGGAATCTTTTTCTCTCTCCTCGCTTTTTATAGAGCCGATACTGACTAATGGGCTTGGGCCACACAGTCGGTACTAGGCTACCAAGACATGAGTTCCTACAGTAGCATGCTCCATGTGAGCCACCCGCAGGCTGAGTTGAAATTATAGCGCTGGTGCTACCAACAGGAGCTGATGAGGTAAACAGATATGCTTCATGAGAGCCTTATTGCTAAACATATATGTTTGGGTATCTATTTTATCCACCAGGTCTCGACGATATATCCTTACATGGATCACAAGCTGGTCTTCACTAAAATTGGGGATGCAGGTATCTTTCTCGAGTACACCTGACCACGCCGTGGATTTATTTTCATAAAGTGGTACTCGGCCTACATGCGTGGCCATCAGTTGCCATGAGCCACATTATTCCAACCGATATGACGCTGAAGAGTCTACTTTCGAGTAATGCACTACTCGGGAGAGACTATAAATATCTCTTCCGGCTGGCATGACACTGAGGAGTCTAACTTCTGAGTAGGACGCCACTCGGGAAAGACTATAAACCCCTTATTCCAGCTGACATGAAGCTGAAGAGTCCCATATACGAGTGGCATGCTACTCGGCAAGACTATAAATCATATTCCGGTTGACATGATACCGAAGAGTCTCATATACCAGTAGTATACTACTCGGGAAAGACTATCAGGTTAAAGATCTTTGACTTTATGTTTAATTGTCTTCACAATTAAGCACAAAGTCGGGGGTTACACCTAATAGGTGCGCCTATTCGGTGCACACTATTCATACATCTACATGAAGCCCTTCATAGCCTTGCTGCCAGCTGACATGAAGCAGGACTCGGGAAGAAGACTTACTCAGACAAAGAGTACTCGGGAGCATCGCACTTGGGCAATCTTCACCATGGAGGATGAGCACTCGGCATCAGCTATGACTCAACTATGAAGGTCTCAGGGGCTACTGTGGGGGCCATGGGCCCCGGGTACCTCACCACAAGCATATGGGCCACTCGGATAGAGGATGGGCCGAGTCTTGTAATTAGAGATAATATAGCACCCAGCAGATTTGACCTTGTACAATAAGGAAAACATAGTCTTAGTCGGATAAGATCTATCTCTAAGAAGAAAATCCCTTGGTTGTATCCGGCTGGGATTCCTATCCTGTACCCCTGCCCCCTAGTATATAAGGGGAGGTAGGGCGCCCCATGAGGGCACGAGATCATCGATCGACAAACACCTCAGAGGAATAACACCACAACTGGACGTAGCGTATTACCTCACATCGAGGGCCTGAACTAGTATAAAATCTCTTTGCGTTCCTCTGCAATCCACCGAGTTTCCCCTTGCCGAGTAGCCCTATAGTTCTATTGCCGGTGTAAAACATCGACACTGCCCCCACTGTCGTCCTCGTCCTCCGCCTCCCCCCACTATTGCCGTCGTCGAGGTACTTCAGCCCTGCCTCCTCGTTGCCAAATCTACCCGAACCAAGGGCCGGACAACCCCTACCTATCATGGCTCTAGTCATGTTGTCATCGCCGGTCTGTGTGCCTTCTTCCTAGCCGGTGGTCGGGTCGCAGCAAGTGCTTGGGCGTTGTGGGCTGCGACATGGGCTGACCCTGAAAGAGCGGTGGCGGCAGCGTATGGAGGCTCCACATCGAGCCCTTGATGAGGTGGAGTGGAGTCCTCATCGTGTTAGATTCAAGTTGTGTTAACGCCAAAATTTGGCACGATTCATATCGGGCTTGGTTAAAGGAAAAAGATTGGGTCAGCCAATGGAAGTTCATCTGGAAGAGACCAAGTTTGGAAAGGAATCGTGAAGACCACGGTATGGCAGATAATTACCTTATCTATTTAGGTAGTTTTAATACTTTTTAGATAAACCTGATCTCGTGTCCGATCAGGGCTTGTAATTTTCCTTTTCTAGATAGGAAACTCCTATTTCGTGTTCGATCAGGACTGTAGCAAACTCGGGGTATAAATACGTATGCCCGGGGACCTTGTAAACTATCTCACAGATCAATAAACTTCAGCGCATCGCCACCCTTTCGACGGGTTCTTGCTTCTCGAGCCGGGCTGCATTGGTTAGGTCTGAACTCCTGCGAGAGGGTAAGACTCGTCACCCCTTACCCGGTGTATCTACTCCGTCTACGGCTGCATCAGTTAGGTTTGATCTCATAGCCTGGGTCGATATACCACATCACGCGTGCGTAGTTTTTATCGGCTTACTGGGTGTAACTTATCGTCAGTTTGTGCTGCATCAGTTGGGTCCAACCTACTAAACTGTCGCGATAAGTTATTCCTGCTAGGTCGATAGATTTTATGCAAGTGTCTTATCGGAATGTATAGCCGATAAGTTATCATATACATCACGATTGCATTAGATCTATCGGCTCATCGAGGTTCTTTTATAATTGTTAATCTGTGCTGCATCAGTTAAGTCTGAACTACTAGATTGATAGTGATAGGTTTATCCTTGTTGAGTCGATAGGTTTTTATGCGATGTTTTATCGGAGTGCTTAGCCGATAAGTAATCCTTTATTATATAAAGCCGACTGCATTGTTCAATTGTTTATTTCGCTTACTTGCACTGTTATCGGCTTTCCAGCCGATACACATGTTTTGTCAACAGTCGGCTAGTTTATGATTTATTTATTTATCATCGGTTTGTCTAGCCAATGTACAAGTATTATCGACAATCGGATTTATTTACTATCTGTTTATATCATCATCGGCCTCTTAGCGATGCGCAAGCGCTGTTGGTAGTCGGGCACGCGCGAGGCCCCGAGCGCGGAGACCAGCGAGGACTCGGGCACGGGCACGGGCGTGGACTCAGGCACCGGCACGGGTGAGGACCCGGGCACGGGCACGGGCGTGGACTCGGGCGCGGGCACGGGTGAGGACCCGGGCAAGGGTGCGGGCAGTACCTTAGGTTCAGTGCTAACAAATTCTATCGGCAATTGGCTGGTAGGATTCTTATCGGCCGATTGGATCACTGATCTAATATTTTCTATCTCCTTGTCAATTGCGGGGTCAAATTGACTGGCACGCCTACGAACCTCAATATTTTAGGACCTGCACTGGAGCTAAGCAGATCTCCCAGGCCTTCGCGTGTCCCAAGGCACCAAACGGCCCCGGCGGTTTTCGGCGTCAACACATTGCCATCGCTGCATCCACCTCATTCTCGAGCTCGCACACCAGCCACCATGACTCTAGTGTTGTCTTTGTCACCGGCCCATGCACCTTCTTCCTCCAAGTCGGCCACCCCGGTGGTTGGGCAGCAGGCGACACCGCGGTAGCAGCGCGTGGTTAGGTACTGCATGCGGCAATGATGGGCTGACCCGATCGGCTCCTCTATCTCCTCCAAGAACTTTCTCTGCCCTGATATTATCGCACGGCCCCCAAATCTATCCGTTGATGAGGCAGGAGCAAGAGGAGGCACGATAGTTGGGCGGCAAGAAATTTCAACACAAACAGGATTATTTTTTACAATTTTCGGTGGAGATGGAGACCCAATCCTGCTCTAATCTAAATGGTTGCAGTATATGCAAGTTGAAGAAGGTCCGATAGTGTGATGCATGTAAAGTATGCATGGTGATACTGTAGATTAATCGATCTACAAAAAATTAAGAGCTTAGCCTATCTTGATCACCTAATTGTGGAATTAGAGTATTGACCGGTGTTTGAAGCCATAATGATGCTCTCGATTTCCTCGGCGATGTCCGGTGTGCACGTAGAGGAAGAATCTCCTCGAACCGCACCAGTGCTCATCGGGGATATAGGAGTAGAGCGGGTGAGGTAGCATAATCCCTCCGGCCACCACCTACACTGTCCAGGGGCAGCCCTTCTCTTCCCTTCTAGTGCTTCTGAGGATCGGCTAGGGTTTAGGTTTGTCGGGAGAGAGGGACCATGAGAGAGATCATCACCTATCCCACGGCCGGCCTCTCCCTTTTAATGTTGCGCTAAGGGAATCGGGGGCTGCTTCAAAATGAAAGGTTTTGGTGCGCTTCCCATCATCATGCGTTAGCTTAAATGGAAAGCGATCATGATCACTGTGATCACGCATGGCAACGGGTGGAGACAGCCGTGAGTGATCACCTCGGGTTTCCATGCCGAGAGATTTAATTCCAACATTCACCCCTTGATCTTGAGGCTAATGAATCTGTTCTCAGTAGAATAGTTTCCTAAGGCAATGCGTCAAGGTAGCTAGTTGTAACGCCCTGAAATTCATAACTAGAATTCTGAACATTTCTATGTATTAAATCCTTGTTCAGGAAAGCCAGGGTACACAATACCAAGTTTCCATATAGAGCGCGTCTTACAAACAGGATAAAATTGTCTTACATAAACACAGCGGTAAAAATAAATAAAATCTATATACAACTAGCTAAGCGAAGGCTTCCATTCCATAGACATCTTGATGGCAGATCCAGCCTAGTCCTCTTGACGATCCTCGTCGGACAGGTACTCCACCACTGAGAGGGGGAAAGGAGCAAGACTGAGTACCACCCACAGCACTCAACAAATCACACCCACAAATATGCACAATGCACGGGAGACAAAGATAGGCTAGAGGTTTACTTGCATAAAAACAGTTGCAAACAGTAGTAGTTTGCAAACAGTAAAACGTTGATTAACTAACCAATATTAATCCTTCACTGATCAACATTACACCACGTTAACCAGGCCCAACCATCCACCTGAACTATACCTGTTCCATTAAGTCAAGTTAATTAAGTAAGGGTGAGACTAATCACAAGGAGTCTTGACCAATATGCCCATAACCGCGGGCGCGGCTATTCGAATATTTTTAGCTCTGACCAGAGGTGTACAACTATACCCACAAGACACAGCCCCACACACGTTCCCGTGTGCTGGCGTATCACCACGACACCCCATGAGAGGCTGTGACATTCATGCAACCTCTCCCTAACCATCCACACCACGCTGAGATTGCACCTACTGCCAGGATACCCCACATCGGCCAGGCTACCCCCCTTGCACCACAATGGATCCGGAAGCCGATCAACCCTACCCCAGGCCGACCTAACTCCATCACGCCCATCCTCACCATCGGTGCCTAGGAGAGGGAGAAGAGATGCTACAAGCCCAGCCGTTGCCCACGCTGGCTTGTGGAAAGTACGAGTAATTGCCCAAGAGGTTCCCGCGAACCGATCTTTAATTGCCATGGGTGCAACCAGCAAAACCATACACCCACAGCCCACCATTTGGGTCAAATTTTAGTAATTTAATAGTAATAGGTCCTATGTTATATTTCCCGACATAGAGTCGAACCATGAATGTAAATGATAATATTTAATTCCCAGGTGAATTATTAGTTTCTAAGCATGGCTAAGCATGCTAAGAATCATATTCTAATCATATTGTTACCCCGGTGACAAGGAACAAGGTTCAACAACAAAGGCATAATCTCATCTATATAAAGATCATAATCCATACCACATGAAATAATAAAAACATGCATGTTTATTTAAATAAACAAAACATTTCAGAAAAGTGTAGGTACAAAATGATCAAGATTACAGTGTGACTTGCCTTGCTCCGGCTTGACGTACTCGGCTACGACCTCATAGTACACGGGAGGGTCGACTGCGTCGGATTCTAATACAGACAATGCACAAATAAATAAAAACAGTACATGAGGTCAGCCTAACATGAGCTGAAAATATAATTAATGGATTCTTGGCATTTTTCTAGATTTAATAAAATTTGAATGGACTTAATCAGAGTTCGTATGAATGAGTTATGAATTTTTGATGTTCCACTGTGATTTCCTATAAAAAATCAATTATTAACCGATTTATTGCGCAATTAAACGGATTAATGCATCACCGGACCCCGGGGAACCGGCGCCAACAAGCGGGACCCACAGGTCAGTGGCGAAAAAGAGTACAGCGCACGATGGACGCAGTCCACGCGCGTGCGACCACAGACATAGGCACACAAGTGGTCCCGATCTGCTGAGGCAGATCGGACGGCTCAGACCTAGTCAGGAAGGAGCCCCGCCGGTGTGCATGGCCCAATGGTCACCGCCAGCGACCATCCGGCGCGGCGGAGGGCAGCGGCATTTGGCGGAGGAGGTGAGGAATGTGGCCGAGTGCTCACCGAGGTGTGGCGATCGACGAAGAGCAGCGAACGACGGTGAGCAAAGGGAGTTGGCAGCGGCCGAGGTTCGGGATGGCGACGCTGACTGGGTTCCAGTGGTGCAGAGGGACGTCGGGGGAGCGGACGAGATACGGGAGGACCTAGGGAAGATGTTGAATGTGTTAGGAGGAAGAAAGACCGAGTGGGTCGACGGAAATCTGTGGCCGACTACCGGCCTAGAGGCTTACCGAAAGGGGATGACAGAGAGGATGGAGTTCCGGCGGGAATCCGAGGGGGCCGACTGCCGGACAAGACGCAGTGGGGTGCGACGAAGCTAGCGAGCACGAGTGCGGTAGTCGGCGACGGCTCTAGCGATGGCGGCATGCGACTGATGTCAACAGAGCGCAACGGCGATTCGGGAGCTCGGCACGGAGGAGGTTTGGGTACTCGGCAGATGTGGGCGACTGAGGGGAAAATGAGAGCGGAGCATGGGGAGGGTCTATATATACTCAGCTAGGGGAGTTCATGGCCGAGTTGGCCAATTTTCGTGGGGTTGAGGGCGGTGACCATGACGGCTAGTGGGCGCGATTCAACCGTGGTCATGGGCAAGAGGGGCAGAGAAGGTGGGGGAAACAGACGGGGACTCGGTCCGCGGCGTTTGAATCAAGGGCCGAGGCACGGGGGAGCAGGAACGGCGAAATCTGATGGACGGGGCAGCTCGATCTCCTCCGGCCGAGTCGGCCGGAGGTTGAAGATGGATCTAACATGTGGGTCTCGGCCCCACATGCCAGCAGGAGAGGCAAGCCGACGCGGATAGCAGCCGAGCCAGGCCTGTCAATGAGTAGGAGAGGGGAGAGGCATGCGCCCATGGGCTGCGGTAGGCCGAGACATGGAACTGGGCCGTGGCCCTGTGGGAAGAAAGAAAAGGAAAAGAGAAAAGGAAGGAAAGAAGAAGGAAAAAGAGAATTTCCAGAAGGATTTTAATTCCGATAATTTGTTTTGATTTATTAACATTGCTTCCAGTGCTCTAAAAATTCCCATAAAAATCCTATTAGTGTATTTTGGCAAGAAGAATATAGGAAAAATATTCTCATCCATGATAATTTATTATTTTGCATTTTACTTATTTAATTAATTTCCTTGGCCTTTTAAAATAATTTCTTTGGGGCTTTTTCTTTAATATATTTTGTGTGGCTCTATTTAAGGAGAAACACAGGGTGTGACAAACCTACCCCCTTAAACGGAATCTTGTCCTTGAGATTCAGACATGCTGGTGAAGAGGTACCGATGGGTGGACTTCAATTCATCCTCCCGTTCCCATGTGGCTTCTTCCTCTGAATGATGGCTCCACTGTACCTTGTAGAATCTAATCACCCGGCTTTGGGTGTTCCTTTCACTGATCTCCAAGATCCAAATTGGCTTTTCCACATAGGTGAGGTCTTCCTGGATCTCGATTTGCTCTAGATCGGCCTGTTCTGCTGGTACCCTCAGACATTTCTTCAGTTGTGACACGTGGAACACGTCGTGTATACCTGCCATTGAAGCTGGGAGATTCAACTGGTATGCAACTTCGCCTTTACGAGCTAGCACTTGGTAGGGTCCCACGAAACGAGGTGCTAACTTCCCTATAATTTGAAACCTGTGTACTCCTCAGAGTGGTGTGACACGAAGATACACATAGTTTACTTCCTCGAAACTTAGATCTCTGCGATGGTTGTCGGCGTAGCTCTTCTGTCTAGACTGAGCTGTCTTTAAGCGCTCATGTATTATAGCCACTTTCTCTTCTGCCTCTTTGAGTGCATCGGTTCCGAATACCTGGCGTTCACCCGTCTGATCCCAGAAAAGGGGTGTACAGCACTTCCTGCCATACAGAGCTTTGAACGGTGCTATTTGCAAGCTGGCTTGGTAACTGTTGTTGTACGAGAACTCGGCATAGGGTATGATCTTATCCCATGTCCCTCCAAAGTCCAACACACAAGCCCTTAGCATATCCTCCAATATCTAATGGACTCTTTCAATTTGACCATCAGTTTGTGGATGATAAGCTGTGCTAAAGTTTAGTTGAGTTCCCAGTTCTGCTTATAACTTCTGCCAGAACTTGGAAGTGAATTGTCTACCACGGTCGGATACAATCCTCTTGGGTACTCCGTGTAGACACATTATATGAGCCATGTAAAGTTCTACCAGTCTTTTACCCGAATAGGTTGTATGCACGGGGATGAAATGAGCAACCTTAGTGAGTCGGTCAACGATCACCTAGATTGAGTCATATCCTGAAGATGTGTGGGGCAAACCGGTGATGAAGTCCATCCCGATCTCTTCCCACTTCCACTCTAGGACTCTGAGTGGCTATAAAAGTCCGGCAGGCCGTTGGTGTTCTGCTTTGACTCACTGGCACACATCACAAAGTGCCATGAATTCTGCAATTTCTCTTCTCATGCTGGCCACTAAAACTTTGCCTTGAGGTCTTGGTACATTTTAGTGCTTCCGGGATGAATGGAGTACTGCGTCTCATGAGTTTCCCGGAGGATTAAGTCTTAGAGTTTCTTGTTTTCTAGGATGCACAATTGTTCTCCCATCCAGACTGTCCCGTTTTCGTCTTCCATGAATCCTTGGGCTTTTCCAACTCTCATGTTCTTCTTGAGTTCTTGGAACTCTAGATCATTCGCTTGGGCCTCGTGAACTTGATCAAAGAGTGTGGGCTGGGCCTCTAGGGTTGCCACGAACCCAGGGTCAACAATGCCCAGATTTAGACGTTCGAACTCCTACTGCACTTCCTTGCACAACATCTCTGCTCGAGCGGGGTTGCAGTAATTTTTCCTACTCAAAGCGTCTGCCACGATATTGGCTTTTCCCGGGTGGTAGTGTATTCCCACATCATAATCTTTAATCACCTCCAGCCACCTTCTTTGATAGAGGTTCAGGTCGGGCTAGGTGAAGATATACTTTAGACTCTTGTGGTCCATATAGATCTCGCTGCGGTTACCGATGAGGTAATGCCGCCAAATCTTCAAAGCATATACCATTGCAGCCAATTCCAGGTCATGTGTCGCGTAGTTGCCCTCATGGGGGCATAACTGACGCAATGCGTAGGCTAAAACTCTACCTTCTTGCATCAACATGCATTCTAGCCCTTGGCGAGATGCATCACAGTACACCTGGAAGTCTTTCCTGGGATCTGGCAAGATCAGGACCGGTGCCGAAACTAACTTCCTTTTGAGTTCTTTAAAGCTGCAGTTGCACTCAGTCGTCCAAACAAACTTCACATCTTTCTTCAATAATTGTGTCATGGGTCTTGCAATCCTTAAGAAGTTTTCGATGAACCGGCGGTAATAGCCCGCAAGTCCAAGAAAACTTCGTACTTGTGTCACTATTTTGGGTGGTTTCCAATTGGTAACAGACTCCACATTTGTTGGATCCATAGCAACTCTAGGCGGTGATGATGTGCCTGAGGAACTGCACTTCTCTTAGCCAGAAGTCACATTTGCTAAACTTGGCGTATAACTGGTGCTCTCTCAACTTCTCGAGAACCAAACGGACATGTTGCTCATGCTCTTCTGTTTATTTTGAGTAGATCAGTATATCATCGATGAAAACCACCACAAACTTGTCCAGAAACTCCATGAACACCTTGTTCATCAAATTCATGAAGAAGGCCTGTGCATTTGTCAGTCCGAAGGACATAACAGTGCAGTCGTACAACCCATACCGAGAGGTGAAAGTTGTTTTTGGGATGTCCTCCTCTCGTATCCTCAGCTGATGATAGCCCGATTGCAGGTCTATCTTGGAGAAGACAGTGGCACCCTCCAATTGATCGAAAAGATCATCAATCCTTGGCAAGGGATACTTGTTCTTGATGGTGACGTCATTTAGTGTGCGATAGTCCACGCACATCCGCTTTGTTTTGTCTTTCTTTTCCACGAAGATGACTGGCGCACCCCAAGGCGATGTGCTTGGTCAGATGTAACCCTTCTGTAGTAGGTTGTCGACTTGCTTCTTGACTTCTACCATCTCGTTTTGTGCCATTCTTTATGGCCTCTTGTAAATTGGTGCTGTTCCTGGTGCCAAATAGATTCTGAACTCAATTTCCCTTACTGGTGGCATCCCCAGTAGATCTTCCAGGAACACATCCGGGTATTCCCTCACTATCGGGATGTCCTCTATTTTCCGCTCTGGCTTCGTTTCACTTTCAGCTTGTTGCTCCGCTGCGTCCAGATTCAAGCTCACTTCCTGCCTCTGTTGCACTAATGATTTGAAGATAACCGCCTTTCCTTCCGGACTGGTTACTGTAACGGTGCGGTCGGCACAATTAATCACTCCTTTGTGTTGGGTCAATCAATCCATTCCTAGGATGGCGTCTAGGTTTTTGGATTCTAGGAGGATGAGATGGGCTAGAAAGAGTGATCCTTAGATTTCTAGGCTCACTGAAGGGCTATAGTGAGCTATGGTCATGCGGTTCCCAGGTGTATGAACCCGCATGGGGATCTTAAGTTCCACTACTTTAATCCCATGTATTCCCACAAATTTCTTGGATATGAAAGAATGCGTAGCACCAGAATCAAAAAGTACTGTTGCAGGTATTGAGTTTACGAGGAACGTACCCAGTACAACTTTCGGTGCATCCTGTGCCTCTTCTGTGGAGACGTGGTTAACACGCCCCTTTATCACCTGTTGGTTGGCGTTGGGGTTCTGGGAAGCTGTAGGCCTGGGTCCCATTCGCTTCGGTCTCGGGCACTTGTTGACGAAGTGACCCGGCTTGTTGCAGTTGAAGCAAATGAGTGTCTTGCCCCCACTGTCCTTCCGTGGTTGGCCTTGCAGTGCTGGCGCCATTGATGGGCGCGGAGTGGGGTGGCGGTTGTGCTGCCCACTGTTGTTGCTGCTGCCTCCAACGTGCCCTGGGTGGAACAAACGCTGCTGGCAGACGATCATGGTGGAAGGTCCACCCTGATGCCCCAGCATCACCCGTGGCCTCTGGTGCTGCCCCTGGTGAGCTCGGAACTAGGCTGCTTTCCTCTTGCGGTCCATCTTGTTGCGCTGATCTTCCTAGCGGATCGCCTTATCCACCAGCTTCTCGAAGTCTGGATAGTCACTTGAGAGGAGCTGGTTGGTTAGCTCATCGTCCAATCTGTCTGGAAACTTCTCCTGTCTCTCTGCATCGGTGCGGACATCCTCGGGCATGTAGCGTGCCAAGCGGTTGAAGTCATGGAGGTACTTCGTGACAATTATGTTTCCCTACACCAAATCCCTAAACTCCCTCTTCTTCTGTGCCACGATTCCTGCCGGAATTTGAGACTTCCGAAAGTTGTGGCAGAATTCAGCCCAGGTGACCTTGGTGGTAGCAGCGCGGGTCACAAGGAAGTTGTCCCACCAAGCTGATGCGGGACCTTGGAGCTGGTGTGTTGCAAAAATGACCTTTTCCTGATCGTTGCACTGGAGGAGATTGAGCTTCTTCTCGATTGCCAACAGCCAGTCGTTGGCGTCCATGGGGTTGGTGGTGCTAGAGAAGGTTGGCGGCCTAACCCTCAAGAACTCAGGTAGTTTAGACTGAGGGGTGAAGGCCGGGATGTGAGGTTGCTGGTGCTGCTGCTGCAAGTTGTTCTGCTGCACCTGCTGCTTCATGATCACCATCATCTGGTTCTGGTTGGCCAGAACCTGGGCGAGTGTGGGGTTCTTAGGTAGAGGAGGTGGCATGTGTTGGGGAGCCCCGTTGTACTGTGGCACTCCATCCTGTGGTTTCGTCGCGTTGGCATTGCTGGCAGCATGGTTACCATTTCTAGTGTTCACCATCTGAAGGAGGAGATGGAAATGGGAGGAAAGGAGAAAAACAGGTGGCTCAGAGACATGAGTGGTAATTAAGTGACTGACTTAAATTAACTGAATTACATAGTTTGGAAACATAACCAAAGGCAATTCAACTCCTAATTGAGGCGGCCATACCACAACAGACAGTGTGAACCACCCACTACCCCAAAGCAAACATCCTAACATAACAACTAATCATGAAATCAAACTAAGGAAAACGATGAAACTAAGGACGGCGCGCCTAGTGCTCTGAGCGGCTCCTGCCATCGTCCGAGTTGTACTCCGACTCCTGCTTGTCGCCCACCTCGTTGTAGGTGCGGCTCCTGGATCTGCTCATGTAGTCCTCACTACCGTGAGCCGAGGAACTAGCCTCACTACGGGTGCGGGATCTGCTGAGGGAGCTGCTGTCATCAGTGGAAGTGTAGCCCCCATAGATGCTGGTGCCTCCCTGAGAGCTGCCGTCACTCGATGACGCGCTGATCATGCCACCCGTCGGTGCTGGTGCCAGAGCTAGAGTTGGAGCGGGTGCTGGCGCTACTGGTGCTAGTAGAGCTGGCGGTGCGTGTGGCCTGTTCCTAGGGGCCAATTGAACACGCACCAGAGGAAGGGTCCTCTTCCTCGGGGTCAGACAAATCATGGCCCCACCGGGTGGCGGCTGTCCCTTCAACTCCGCGACTTTCTTCTTCAGACGGTCGATCTGGTTCTGGAGACCGATGATGGTCATCCTGTTGGCATCCTCCCGGTCGTGGGCTGCACGCACCCAGTTGGCGTGCATGTAGTCCATAGCCCACATTGCCCGCCTCATGTGGACGATGGTGGTGTCGTTCTCGGTGTCTGCCAGCTGGAAGGTGCTATAGACTTGGTAGTGAGCCCGGCTGGGGAGGTAGCGGTAGGCGGTGATGCGGAGGGTAGAGTGATGCCTCCGATGTAGCTCTCCGATCAGACAGAAAGCTGCCTCCTGGCAGGCATGATCATAGGTACGCCCGCCGATCTCAACCTCCAGAAGTAAACAGAGTGAACAATAAATAGAGTGAACAATGTATGTTTAGATCTAAATAGAGTGAACAATAAATAATTTCGAAGTAAACAACAATTTTATGCATGAAATAATTTTGCATACAAACTTGAGACCGACGGTATAATACAGCAGAACCAAATAATACCGAATAAATTTTAAATATTAATTGCAAAGCAAGTAGAAATATTTTATGCATGCCTTATATCATACATCTCCCCAATTAACCAATGTTTTCCCCAAAATTTGGACACCTATGCCATTAATCCTTGAATAAATTTCTACCCTAGGTTTGACCTGACTCAAAACTTTCAGTCGAATAAAGCCCAAGATTTTATCCCAATACCAAAAACAATTCCCAAGTTTCGCCGAAATAACTCCAAGTGCAAAAAGCATATGCAAATGAAAATTTTAGACGGCTCATAGGGTTTCCATTTGGCTGGTCCTACGGTCAAGTTCAGCTTTGATACCAACTTTGTAATGCCCTGAAATTCATAACCAGAATTCTGAACGTTTCTGTGTATTAAATCCCTGTCTAGGAAAGCCAGGGTACACAATACCAAGTTGCCATACAGAGTGCATCTTATAAACAGGATAAAATTGTCTTACATAAATGCAGCGGTAAAAATAAATAAAGTCTATATACAACTAGCTAAGCGAAGGTTTCCATTCCACAGGCATCTTGACGGCGGATCCAGCCTAGTCCTCTTGATGATCCTCATTGGACAGGTACTCCACCACTGAGAGGGGGAAAAGGAGCTAGACTGAGTACCACCCACAGTACTCAACAAATCACACCCACAAATATACACAATGCACAGGAGACAAAGATAGGCTAGAGGTTTATTTGCGTAAAAATAGTTGCAAACAGTAGTAGTTCGCAAACAGTAAAAGGTTGATTAATTGACCAATATTAATCCTTCACCGATCAACATTACACCACGTTGACCAGGCCCAACCATCCACCTGAACTATACCAGTTCCATTAAGTCAAGTTAATTAAGTAAGGGTGAGACTAATCACAGTGAGTCTTGACCAATATGCCCATAACCGCGAGCGCGGCTATTCGAATAGTTTTTAACTTTTATCAGAGGTGCACAACTGTACCCACAAGACACAGCCCCACACACGTTCCCGTATGTTGGCGTATCACCACGACATCCCGTGTGAGGCTGGGACAGGACTGTTCACGCAACCTCTCCCTAACCATCCACACCACGCTGAGGTTGCACCTGCCGCCAGGATACCCCACATCGGCCAGGCTACCCCCCTTGTGCCACAATAGATCCGAAAGCCGATTAACCCTACCCCGGGCAGACCCAACTCCATCACGCCCATCCTCACGATCGGTGCCTAGGAGAGGAGAAGAGACACTACAAGCCTAACCATTGCCCACGCTGGCTTGTCAAAAGTACGAGTAATTGCCCAAGGGGTTCCTGTGAACCGGTCCTTAATTGCCATGAGTGCGACCAGCAAAACCATACACCCATAGCCCACCATTTTGGTCAAATTTTAGTAATTTAATAGTAATAGGTCCAATGTTATATTTCCCGACATAGAGTCGAACCATGAATGTAAATGATAATATTTAATTCCCGGGTTAACTATTAGTTTCTAAGTATGGCTAAGCATCCTAAGAATCATATTCTAATCATATTGTTACCCTGGTGACAAGTAATAAGGTTCAACAACTAAGGCATAATCTCATCTATATAAAGGTCATAATCCATACCACATAAAATAATAAAAAAATGCATGTTTATTTAAATAAACAAAACATTTTAGGAAAGAGTAGGTACAAAATGATCAAGATTACAGTGTGACTTGCCTTGCTCCGGCTCGACGTACTTGGCTACGACCTCGTAGTACACAGGAGGGTCGATTGCGTCGGATTCTAATACAGACAATGCACAAACAAATAAAAACAGTACATGAGGGCAGCCGAACATGAGCTGAAAATACTATTAATGGATTCTTGGCATTTTTCTAGATTTAATGAAATTTGAATGGACTTAATCGGGGTTTGTATGAATGAGTTATGAATTTTTGAAGTTTCACTGTGATTTCCTATACAAAATCAATTATTAACCGATTTATTGTGCAATTAAACAAATTAATGCGTCACCGGACCCCAGGGAACCAGCACCGACAAGCGGGACCCACGGGCCAGTGGTGCATAAGAGTACCGTGCACGGTAGACGCTGTCCACGCGTGTGCGATCACGGACATTGGCACACAAGCAGTCCGATCTGCCGAGGCAGATCGGACGGCTCAGACCCAGTCGGGAATGAGTCCCGCCGGTGCGCGCGGCCCAATGGTCACCGCCGACGACCATCCAGCGCGGCGGAGGGCAACAGCGAGCGGCAAAGGAGGTGAGGAATGCGGTCGAGTGCTCACCAAGGTGCGACAATCGACAGAGAGCGGCAAACGGCAGCGAGCAAAGGGAGTTGTGTAACGCCTAGAAATTCGCACCGAAATTCTGAACATTAATGTGTAATAAATCCCTGCCCAGGAAAGCCAGGGTACACAAACCAAGTTGCCATACAGAGTGTCTTACAAACAGAGCAAACTGTATAATACATAAATGCAGCGGAAAAAGGTAAAACGAAGTCTATAAACAACTGGCCAAGCAGCCGCTTCCATTCCCACAGGCACCTTGACGGCGGAGCCAGCCTAATCCTCAGAACGTTCCTCGTCAGACGCGTTCTCCAACACTGGGGGGAAAAATGGAGCAAGGCTGAGTACCACCCACAGTACTCAACAAATCACACCCACAAATATGCAAATGCACAGGGTACAAAGAGGGGACAGGGTTTATTTGCGGAAAAGCAGTTGCAAAAGGGAAGTAGTTCGCAAACAGTAAAAAGTTGTTTTATTTAACAATATTATTCTCCACTGATTAACGTTACACCACGTTAACCAGGCCCAACCATTCCCAACCGATTGACGCTAAACAACGTCAACCAGTCTCCACTGATGAACGCTACACCACGTTCACCAGACACCTCCGGGTACCGTTACACCACGTTACCCGGACTCCACTGATTAACGCTACACCATGTTAACCAGTCACCACCAGACAATGTATCACGCTGACCAGCTTTTCCCGACCAACGCTAAACCACGTTGACCAGGCCGCGCTGATGGAAGTTACACCACATCCACCAGGCGTAACTGATGAGAGTTAAACCACACTCACCAGTCTCCACCGATTAGCGTTAAACCACGCTAACCGGTCACCCCCGGTCAGCTCAACCACGCCGACCGGACACAACACCTTCCACAACACCAGTTTGATAAAACAGGATTAATTATCTAGGGTGAGACTAATCACGGTGAGTCTTGGCCAATGAGCCCATAACCGCGGGCGCGGCTATTCGAATAGATTTACTCTGATCAGAGGTGTACAACTTTACCCACAAGACACAGCCTCACACATGTTTCCGTGCGTCGATGTGTCACCACGACACCCCGCAAGAGGCTGTGACAGGACCGTTCACGCAACCTCTCCCTAACCATCCACACCACGCTGAGGTTGCACCTGCTGACAGGGCACGCCATATTGGCCAGGCTACCCCCCTTGCGCCACGGTGAATTCGGCAGCCGATCAACCCTACCCCGGGCCGACCCAACTCCATCTCTTCCACCCTCTTCTTCGGTGCCTAGGAGAGGGAGAAGAAACGCTTCAAGCCCAGCCGTTGCCCACGCTGGCTTGTGGAAAGTACGGGAAGTTGCCCAAGTGGTTCCCGCGAACCGGTCCTTAATTGCCATGGGTGTGCCAAGCAAAACCATACACCCACAGCCCACCATTTAGGTCAAAATTTTAGGAATTTAACAACAACCTATCCAAGGTTCCATTTTTCCGACATTGAGTCGAATCATATAAAAAGACATTATTTAATTCCCAGGTGAGCTATGTTGCTAAGCATGGCTAAGCATTCCTAAGAATTGTAAACTAGTCACATTATTACCTAGGTGACAAGGATTTAGTTATCAAAACTAAGGCTGAAACCTAACATTGTATAGGCAATACCAATCCACATGAATTATTAAAATAATGCAGTTTATTTAAGTAAACAAAGCAATTTAGCAAAAAATGGGTACAAATTGATCAAAGTATCAGTGCGACTTGCCTTGCTCCGGCTCAAGGTATTCGGCTACGATCTCGAAATACGCAGGGGAATTACCGGCGTCGGATTCTACAACAAACAATGCATAAACAATTAAAAACAGTACATGGGGGTCAACAAACATGGGCTGAAAGTATTATTAATGGATTCTCGGCATTTTTCTGGATTTAATGAAATTTGAATGGACTTAATCCGAGTTCGCATGAAATAGTTATGATTTATTGAAGTTTTACTGCTATTTTTAGTGTAAGTATAATTAACCAGACGATTTATTGCGCATTAACCGATTTACAGACGTCACCGGAGGGGAGGGGGAGGTGACGGCGCTGCACCAGAGGCGGGCGCACCACGCGCGCCACCCGCGGGCACCACGCGGGCGAGGCGAGCGGGCGGCCCGATCTGCCACCCGGCAGATCGGACGGCCCTGGGGAGTGGCGGCCGAAGCCAGCCGTCCCGAGCGGGAGGCGGCGGCGGCGCACGCTAACCTCGATGGTCGCCGGCGGCAACCACCCGGCGCGGCGACGACCACATGGAGGGGCGGAAATGAACGAGAAAACGGAGGGGGTTCTCACCGGTGGCTCGCGACGGCGAGCAACGGTGCGAAGACGACGGTGGGCGACGAAAAAAGGCGGCGGCGGCCTCGACACGACGTCGGCGACGGAGCTCCGACGGCGGGGAACGGGCGAGAGGCGGCTGCCGAGGTGTCCTGGAGGATGAGGAGGACGGGAGAGGAGTTAGAGCGGAGAATGGAGACACGGCGCGGCGGGAATCACCGGCCGAAAGGAGGGCGGAGGGCCGATACTCACGTGCGCCGCGGCGAGACGGTCCGGCGAGCTTCGGCTTCAACGGAGTGGCGGCCGAGTGCGGCGCGGCGCGGCGGAGGTGCAGGCGGTGGCGGAGTCGCCTGGCGGCGTCCGGAACGGCGGCGAGCGGCGACTAGAAGCGGCGAAAGAGGTGGAGCTCGGTGCGCGGTGGCGACGGGGTTCTGGGGCACTGGAAAGCTCGGCGTGTTTGGGAAAAGATGGAGGAGAGGGTGGAGATGGTTTTTAATACAGTCGGGCCGGGAGAGATCGGAGGCCGAACGGCTCCAAATCGTGCACGAGTGAAGTGCGGTCAACGGCATGGAGCATCGTGCGCGTGGTTCACGGGAGAGAGGGGACGTGGACGCCGGAGAACTCGGGGAGTGGGGCGGACTCGGTCCGCGACCGTTTGAACGAGTACGAGTGCGGGAGGATGAGGCAGGAGGCGGCGCCGGATCGGACGGCCCTGGGGAGTTTTCCCCTCCGCCCGATTCGGACGGAGGAGGAAGATGATGCTGACAGGCGGGCCGGCCTGTCAGCAGGGAGGGTGCGTGGCGCGGGCGGCGAGTGCGAGAAGAGCGCGGGGCGCGGGCACGAGGGTGCAGGCGCGAGCGTGAAGGTGCGCGAGAGCGCGGGGCGGGCAAGGGAGAGGGCACGGGCACGAGCACGCGGGCACGGGCACGAGGGTGATGGCGCGGGCACGGGCACAAGGGTGTGGGGCGCAGGGCTGCAGGGCGAGGCGCGAGCGGCGAGGGCGCGAGCGCGCGGAGGAGAAGGCCGGAGGAGGAAACGGCCTGCGGCACAGTGCTGGGCCGGCGGCCGCGATGGAGAAAAAGAGGAAAAAAGAGCAACAGAAGGGCAAAAGAAAAGGAAAAAGATTTCCAGGACGATTTAAATTCCAATAAGCGTATTTAATTTATTAAAAATAGTTCCTGTGCTCTGTAAATTCCACTAAAAATCCAGTTAATGTATTTTGGCACAGAGAAAATACAGAAAAATATTCCCCGGCCACAATAAATTATTATTTGCATTTTACATCTTAATTATTTTCCTGTTGCTATTTTTAAATTCCCTTTTTCTTAGGGTATTTTTCACAGGTAATATTTAGTGTGGCTAAACTCAGGGTGTGACAAACCTACCCCCTTGCACAGAATCTCATCCCCGAGATCGTGGAAGCGCTGGCGAAGAGGTGGGGATGGGCGGACTTCATTCGTTTTTCTCGCTCCCAGGTGGCTTCTTCCTCTGAATGGTGACTCCACTGTACTTGCAGAATCTGATTACCCGGCTCCTGGTGTTTCTTTCACTGATCTCCAGGATCCGTATTTGGCGTCTCCACATAGGTGAGGTCTTCCTGGATCTCGATCTGTTTCCGGATCTGCCTGTTCTGCTGGTATCCTCAGACACTTCTTCAACTGTGATACGTGAAACACGTCGTGTATGCCTGTCATTGAAGCTGGAAGGCTCAACTGATATGGCCACTTCACCTTTTTCGGGCTAGCACTTGGTAGGGCGTCCACAAAACGTGGTGCTAGCTTCCCTTTGGTTTGGAACCTTGTGTACTCCGCGGAGTGGGGTGACGCGAAGGTACACGTAGTCTCCTTCCTCGAAGCTTAAGTCTCGTCGTCGGTGGTCAGCATAACTCTTCTGTCTGGATTGAGCCGTCTTTCAAACGCTCTCGTATTATGGCTACCTTCTCTTCTGCTTCTTTGAGTGCGTCGGTTCCGACTACCTGACGTTCACCTGTCTGATCCCAGAAAAGGGGTGTGCCGACACTTCTACCATACAGAGACCTCAAACGGTGGCCATCTGCAAGCTGGCCTGGTAGCTGTTGTTGTACGAGAACTCTGCGTATGGTAAGCTCTTATCCATGTTCCTCCGAAGTCTAGTGCACAAGCTCTCAGCATGTCCTCTCAATATCTGATTGACTCTTTCAGTCTGACATGCTGTTTGCGGATGATATGCTTATGCTGAAGTTCAATCTGGTTCCCAACTCTAACTGTAAGCTTCTGCCAACTTGGAAGTGAACTGGCTACCACGATCAGAAACGATCCTCTTGGGTACTCCATGTAAACACATTATGCGAGCCATATACAGTTCCGCCAGTTTTCTTACCCGAGTACGTGGTATGCACGGGGATGAAATGCGCAACTTTGGTGAGTCGATCCACGATCACCCAGATTGAGTCATCCCCGATGATGTCCGGGGCAACCGGTGATAAAATCCATCCCGATCTCTTCCACTTCCACTCTGGGACCTTGAGTGGCTGTAGCAGTTCCTGCAGGCCGTTGGTGTTTCTGCCTTGACTCGCTGACACACATCACAAGTGCCACAAACTCGGCGATTTCCCTTCTCATGCTGGCCCACCAAAACTTGGTTCTAAGGTCTTTGGTACAATTCTTGGTGCTACCTGGATGATGGAGTAACTGCGTCTCATGGGCTTCCCGGAGTATTAGGTCCTTGAGTTCTTTATCTCTGGAACGCACAAACGTTCCCCCATCCATACCGTCCCGTTCTCATCTTCCGTAAAACCTTGAGCTTTTTCCGACACTCATGTTCTTCTTAAGTTCTTCGATTCTGGATCGTTCGCTTGTGCCTCGCGAACTTGATCTAAAGCGTGGGCTGAGCCTTCTAGGGCTGCCACGAATCCGTGTTCGACCAATGCCCAGGTTCAAGTGTTCAAACTCTTGCTACATTTCCTTGCACATTGCCTCTGCCTGAGCGGTGTTGCCAGTAACTTTTCCTGCATCAAAGCGTCTGCCACGACATTGGCTTTCCCTGGATGGTAATGTATCCCCATCATAAGTCCTTAATCAATTCCAGCCACTTCTCTGGCGGAGGTTCAGGTCAGGCTGGGTGAAGATGTACTTCAAGCTCTTGTGGTCCGTATAAATCTCTCACTGCGGTTACCGATGAGGTTAAATGCCGCCAAATCTTTATAGCATGGACGGCGGCCAATTCCAGGTCGTGTGTTTGGGTAATTGCTCTCATGGGGGCGTAACTGGACGCGATGCATAGGCTACAAACCCTGCCTTCTTGCATCAACACGCACCCTAACCTTGGCGGGATGCATCACAGTATACTTGGAAATCTTTCTTGGGATCTGGTAAGATCAGAACTGGTGCTGAAACCAACTTCTTCTTGAGTTGCTTCAAAGCTGTGATTGCATGCAGGAGGTCCAGACAAACTTAACATCCTTCTTCAGTAGCTGACTCATAGGTCTGGCAATCTTCGAGAAGTTCTCGATGAACCGGCGGTAGTACCCCGCAAGTCCAAGAAAACTCCTTACTTGTGTCACTGTCTTAGGCGGTTTCCAATTGGTGACAGATTCCACGTTCGTTGGATCCACGGCAACTCCTTGACGGTGATGATGTGTCCGAGGAATTGCACTTCTCTTAACCAGAAGTCGCATTTGCTGAACTTGGCGTACAACTGGTGTTCTCTCAACTTTTCCTAAACAAACGAAGATGTTGTTCATGCTCTTCCGTTGACTTTGAGTAGATCAAGATGTCGTCGATGAACACTTACCACAAACTTGTCCAGGAACTCCATGAATACCTTGTTCATCAGATTCATAAAAAAGGCAGGTGCGTTTGTCAAGCGATCCAAAGGACATAACAGTGCACTCATACAAACCATACGGGTGATGAAGGCTGTTTTTGTATATCCTCTTCTCGAATTCGGAGTTGGTGATAGCAATGATCGCAGATCTATCTTGGAGAAGACGGTGGCACCCCCTCCAATTGGTCGAAGAGATCATAGCAATCTTGGCATTAGGAGATCTTTGGGTACTTGTTCTTGATGGTGACATCGTTTTAGTGCGCGATAGTCCACGCACATCCGTTTTGTCTTGTCCTTCTTTTCCACACAGATGACTGGTGCTCCCAAGGTGATGTGCTTGTCGGATGTAACCCTTCTGTATGCAGGTCGTCGACTTGTTTCTTGACTTCGGCCATCTCATATCGGTGCCATTCTGTAAAGGCCTCGGGTATTTGTATATTTGGCGCTGTTCCAGGTGCCAGATCAATCCTGAATTCAATTTCCCTTTTTGGTGGCATCCCTGGTAGGTCTTCCGGAAACACATCCTGGTATTCCGTACTATTGGAATATCCTATATTTTCCTTTCTGGCTTTGTTCACCTTCCGTCAATTGCTCTGCTGCGACTTTATTCAAGCTTGCTTCTTGATGCAACGGCACTGGTGACTTGAAGATAACCAACCTTTCCTTCTGGGCTGGTCACCGTTACGGTGCGGTCCGCACAGTCGATCACTCCCTTTGTGTCGGGTCAACCAATCCATTCCTAGGATGACCATCTATGTCTTTGGATTCCAAGAGGATGAGATTGGCTAGAAAAGGTGATCCTTGGATTTCGAGCTCACTGAAGGGCTATAGTGAGCAGTTACCATTCGGTTCCTAGGCGTATGAACCCTCATGGGGATTTTTAAGTTCCACTAGTTTATCCCATGTGTCCTCACATTTAAATTTCTTGGATATGAAAGAGTGTGTTGCACCAGAATCAAAAAGTACGGTAGCAGGTGTTGAGTTCACAAGAAACTTACCCAATACCACTTCCGGTGCGGTCTGCGCCTCTTTCGCGGAGACATGGTTGACACGCCCCTTTACCACCTGTTGATTGGCGTTGGGGTGCTGGGAGCTGCAGGTCTGGATCCCATTCGCCTCGGCTTCGGACACTTGTCGGCGAAGTGGCCGGTTCATTGCAGTTGTAGCAGACGTAGCTCTTGCCCCCGGTATCCTTCCGTGGCTGACTCTGCTGTGCTGGTGCCATTGGTGGGCGCGGAGCGGACTGACGGTTGTACTGCCCGCTGTTGCTGCTGCTTTCCAGAGTGCCCCGGGTGGAACGGGCGTTGTTGACGGACCGATCATGGTGGCTGTCCACCATGCGGGCCCATCATCATCCGTGTCGCTGAAGCTATCCTTGGTTGAGTCCGGAACTGTGCTGCCTTCCTCTTGCGATCCACCTTGTTGTGCTGCTCTCCTGGCGGATAGCTTTATCCACCAGCTTCTCGAAAGTCTGGGTAGTCGCTGAGAGGAGCTGATTGGTCAGCTCGTCGTTCAATCCATCCAAAAATTTCTCCTGTCTTTTCCGCATTGGTGCGGACCTCTTCTGGCGCGTAGCGCGCTAGAACGGTTGAACTCGTGGAGGTATTCAGTAACTGTCCTATTCCCTTGGACCAAGTCCTTGAATTCTCTTTTCTTTTGTGCCACAATCCCGCCGAATCTGTGACTTCCGAAAATTGTAGCAGAACTCTGCCCAAGTGACCTCCGTGGTAGCGGTGCGGTCACCAAGAAATTGTCCCACCAAGCCGATGCGGGACCTTGGAGTTGGTGGGTAGCAAAAGCGACCTTCTCTTGGTCGGTGCACTGGAGGAGGTTTGAGCTTCTTCTCGATTGCCAATAACCAGTCGTTGGCATCAATGGGGTTGGGGGTGCTGGAGAAAGTTGGCGGCTGACCTCAGGAACTCTGGCAGTTTGGACTGAGGGGCAACGGCCGGGTTGTGAGATTGCTGGTGTTGCTGCTGCATCTGCTACATCATCAGAGCCATCATTTGGTTTTGGTTGGCCAAAACCTGCGCCAAGGTAGGGTTCTCCGGTAGTGGCGGTGGCATGTGGTTGGGTGCTCCTGATTCTGAGGTGCTCTTCACGCTGGTTAGTAGCGCTGCCGTCGCTGGCAGCACGGGCTCCACTCCTGGTGTTCACCATCTGAAGGGGAGAGCAGAGGGAGGGGAGGAGAAAAACAGGTGGCTCAGAAACAGGGGTGATAATTAAGTGATTGGATTAAATTAACTGAACTTCTTGGTTGGAAACATAGGAAAAACAGTTCAACTCCTAATTACGGCGTACATACCACAACAGACGGCATGCCACCACTAACCCCAAACAAAACAACCATTCCTAACATTACAACTAAACAGGAAATCAAACTAAGAAAACGGCAAAGCTAAGGGTGGCACGTCTAATGCTCCGAGCGGCTTCGACGGTCATCCGAGTCGTACTCCGGTTCCTGCTCGTCTCCGGCCTCGTCGTCTGTGTGGCTCCTGGATCCGCCCACATAATCCACACTCCCGTGGGCCGAAGAACTGGCCTCGCTGCGGGTGCGGGACCCACTGAAGGAGCTGCTGTCGTCCGTAGAAGTGAAGCCTCCATGGATGCTGGTGCCTCCTTGAGAGCCATCGCCATCAGACGATGCACTAATCCATCCACCCGTCGGTGCTGGTACTGGAGCAGGTGCAGGCGCTGGAGCTGGTGCTGGAGTTGGTGCTGGAGCTGGTGCCGGTGGGGGTGGTGGTGCGTGAGGCCCGTTCCTGGGAGCCAACTGAACACGCACCGGAGGAAGGGTCCTCTTCCTCGGAGTCAGCCGGGTCCTGGCTCCACCGGGTGGCGGCTGTCCCTTAAGTTCTACGACCTCCTTCTTCAGGCGGTCGACCTGGTTCTAGAGTCCCATGATGGTCATCCTGTTGGCGTCCTCCCGGTCATGAGCTGCACGCACCCAGTTGGCATGCATGTAGTCCATAGCCATCATTGCCTGCCTCATGTGAACAATGGTGGTGTCGTTCTCATTGTCTGCCAGCTGGAAATAACTGTATTCTTGGTCGGGCGTCCGGTAGGGGAGGTAGCGGTAAGAAGTGGTGCGGAGGGTAGAGTGATGCTTCCGGTGCAGCTCTCCAAGCAGGCGGAAAGCGGCCTCCTGACAGGCGTGGTTGAAGGTACGCCCGCCAACCTCTACCTCCATAGCAGGCAGGAGGTACATCTCACCAGGTAACTCCAAACGAACCCGGTGTGGTAGCTCACCCTCCAAGGGCTCCACTGCGGTGTACTCTGGGGCACGGCTGTACCCCAAGGCGAAGCTCATCATCCGTAGTTCTTCCACGAAACCACCCATGTCGGTACCACGCTGGTTAGGGAGGTTGTCCATCTATAGAAAGACAAGGAGGGGAATCAATGTATGCTCAGATCCAAACAAGTAAACAATAAATAATTTGGAAACAACAACAATTTTATGCAGTAAATAATTTTGTAAGTAAATTTGAAACCAACAAAATACCACTGCGAAACCAAATAGTACCAAATAAAATTCACATAATAATTTTCAACACAAATAAAGAGATTTTATGCATGCCGTAAAATCGAACCTTCCCCAAGAATAACCAATGTTTTCCCAAAATTTGGACACCCATACAAACCCCAAAAATAAAATTTTTAACCCCAGATTTAACTTGACTCAAATTTTTCCGATCGATATAACGACCAAGATTTTATCCCAATCCGCAAACAAAGTCCCACTTTTCCCAAAATAACTCCAAATGTGAGAAGCATATGCAAGATGGGAATTTCAGAGGGCTCTTAGGGTTTCCATTTGGCTGGTCCTACGGTCAAGCTCAGCTCTGATACCAACTTGTAACGCTCAGAAATTCACACCGAAATTCTGAACATTAATGTGTAATAAATCCCTGCCCAGGAAAGCCAGGGTACACAAACCAAGTTGCCATACAGAGTGTCTTACAAACAGAGCAAACTGTATAATACATAAATGCAGCGGAAAAAGGTAAAACGAAGTCTATAAACAACTGGCCAAGCAGCCGCTTCCATTCCCACAGGCACCTTGACGGCGGAGCCAGCCTAATCCTCAGAACGTTCCTCGTCAGACGCGTTCTCCAACACTGGGGGGAAAAATGGAGCAAGGCTGAGTACCACCCACAGTACTCAACAAATCACACCCACAATATGCAAATGCACAAGGGTACAAAGAGGGGACAGGGTTTATTTGCGGAAAAGCAGTTGCAAAAGGGAAGTAGTTCGCAAACAGTAAAAAGTTGTTTTATTTAACAATATTATTCTCCACTGATTAACGTTACACCACGTTAACCAGGCCCAACCATTCCCAACCGATTGACGCTAAACCACGTCAACCGGTCTCCACTGATGAACGCTACACCACGTTCACCAGACACCTCCGGGTACCGTTACACCACGTTACCCGGACTCCACTGATTAACGCTACACCACGTTAACCAGTCACCACCGGACAACATATCACGCTGACCAGCTTTTCCCAACCAACGCTAAACCACGTTGACCAGGCCGCGCTGATGGAAGTTACACCACATCCACCAGGCGTAACTGATGAGAGTTAAACCACACTCACCAGTCTCCACCGATTAGCGTTAAACCACGCTAACCGGTCACCCCCGGTCAGCTCAACCACGCCGACCGGACACAACACCTTCCACAACACCAGTTTGATAAAACAGGATTAATTATCTAGGGTGAGACTAATCACGGTGAGTCTTGGCCAATGAGCCCATAACCGCGGGCGCGGCTATTCGAATAGATTTACTCTGATCAGAGGTGTACAACTTACCCACAAGACACAGCCTCACACACGTTCCGTGCATCGATGTGATCACCACGACACCCCGCAAGAGGCTGTGACAGGACCGTTCACGCAACCTCTCCCTAACCATCCACACCACGCTGAGGTTGCACCTGCCGACAGGGCACGCCATATTGGCCAGGCTACCCCCCTTGCGCCACGGTGAATCCGGCAGCCGATCAACCCTACCCCGGGCCAACCCAACTCCATCTCTTCCACCCTCTTCTTCGGTGCCTAGGAGAGGGAGAAGAAACGCTTCAAGCCCAGCCGTTGCCCACGCTGGCTTGTGGAAAGTACGGGAAGTTGCCCAAGTGGTTCCCGCGAACCGGTCCTTAATTGCCATGGGTGTGCCAAGCAAAACCATACACCCACAGCCCACCATTTAGGTCAAAATTTTAGGAATTTAACAACAACCTATCCAAGGTTCCATTTTTCCGACATTGAGTCGAATCATATAAAAAGACATTATTTAATTCCCAGGTGAGCTATGTTGCTAAGCATGGCTAAGCATTCCTAAGAATTGTAAACTAGTCACATTATTACCCAGGTGACAAGGATTTAGTTATCAAAACTAAGGCTGAAACCTAACATTGTATAGGCAATACCAATCCACATGAATTATTAAAATAATGCAGTTTATTTAAGTAAACAAAGCAATTTAGCGAAAAATGGGTACAAATTGATCAAAGTATCAGTGCGACTTGCCTTGCTCCGGCTCAAGGTATTCGGCTACGATCTCGAAATACGCAGGGGAATTACCGGCGTCGGATTCTACAACAAACAATGCATAAACAATTAAAAACAGTACATGGGGGTCAACAAACATGGGCTGAAAGTATTATTAATGGATTCTCGGCATTTTTCTGGATTTAACGAAATTTGAATGGACTTAATCCGAGTTCGCATGAAATAGTTATGATTTATTGAAGTTTTACTGCTATTTTTAGTGTAAGTATAATTAACCAGACGATTTATTGCGCATTAACCGATTTACAGACGTCACCGGAGGGGAGGGGGAGGTGACGGCGCACAGAGGCGGGCGCACCACGCGGCGCCACCGCGGGCAACCACGCGGGCGAGCGAGCGGGCAGCCCCGATCTGCCACCCAGCAGATCGGACGGCCCCGGGGAGCGGCGGCCGAAGCCAGCCGTCCCGAGCGGGAGGCGGCGGCGCGCGCGCGACCCGATGGTCGCCGGCGGCAACCACCCGGCGCGGCGACGACCACACGGAGGGGCGGAAATGAACGGGAAAACGGAGGGGGTTCTCACCGGCGGCTCGCGACGGCGAGCGACGGCGCGAAGACGACGGTGGCGACGAAAAGGCGGCGGCGGCCTCGGGACGACGTCGGCGACGGAGCTCCGACGGCGGGGAACGGGCGAGAGGCGGCTGCTGAGGTGTCCTGGAGGATGAGGAGGATGGGAGAGGAGTTAGAGCGGAGAATGGAGACACGGCGCGGCGGGAATCACCGGCCGGAAAGGAGGCGGAGGGCCGATACTCACCGTGCGCGCGGCGAGGCGGTCCGGCGAGCTTCGGCTTCCAACGGAGTGGCGGCCGAGGTGCGGCGCGGCGCGGCGGAGGTGCAGGCGGTGGCGGAGTCCCGCCTGGCGGCGTCCGAACGGCGCGAGCGGCGACCGGAAGCGCGCGAAAAACGGTGGAGCTCGCTGTTGCGCGGTGGCGACGGGGTTCTAGGGCACTGGAAAGCTCGGGCGTGTTTGGGGAAAAGATGGAGGAGAGGGTGGAGATGGTTTATACAGTCGGCCAGGAGAGATCGAGGGCCGAACGGCTCCAAACACGCACGAGAGTGGGTCGGCGGCGTGGAGATCGTGCGCGTGGTTCACGGGAGAGAGGGGACGTGGACGCCGGAGAACTCGGGGGAGTGGGGCGGACTCGGTCCGCGACCGTTTTGAACGAGTGCGAGTGCGGGGGATGAGGCAGGAGCGGCGCCGGATCGGACGGCCCTGGGGAGTTTCCCCTCGCCCGATTCGGACGGAGGAGAAGATGATGCTGACAGGCGGGCCCTGCCTGTCAGCGGGAGGTGCGTGGGCGCGGGCGCGAGCGCGAGAGAGTGCGGGGCGCGGGCACGAGGGCGCAGGCGCGAGCGTGAGGGCGCGAGAGCGCGGGGCGCGGGCAAGGGAGAGGGCACGGGCACGAGCACGCGGGCACGGGCACGAGGGTGATGGCGCGAGCACGGGCACAGGTGTGGGCGCAGGGCGCAGAGCGAGGGCGCGAGCGCGCGGAGGAGAAGGCCATGGAGGAAACCGGCCTGCGGCACAGTGCTGGGCCGGCGGCCCGGCGATGGAGAAAAAGAGGAAAACAGAGCAACAGAAGGGAAAAGAAAAGGAAAAAGATTTCCAGGATGATTTAAATTCCAATAAGCGTATTTAATTTATTAAAAATAGTTCCTGTGCTCTGAAAATTCCACTAAAAATCCAGTTAATGTATTTTGGCACAGAGAATACAAGAAAAATATTCCCGGCCACGATAAATTATTATTTGCATTTTACACCTTTAATTATTTTCCTGTTGCTATTTTTAAATTCCTTTTCTTAGGTATTTTTCACAGGTAATATTTAGTGTGGCTAAACTCAGGGTGTGACAAGTTGGCAGTGGCCGTGGTTCGAGATGGCGATGTCGACTGGGTTCCAGCGGCGCAGAGTGGCAATGAGGGTGCGGACGAGATACGGGAGGACCTGGGGAAGATGTTGAATGTGTTAGGAGGAAGAAAGACCGAGTGGGTCGATGAAAATCCGCAGCTGACTGCCGGCGGAGAGGCTTACCGAAAGAGGATGACGGAGAGGATGGAGTTCCGGCGGTTATCCGAGGTGGCCGACTGCCGGACAAGACATAGCGGGGTGCAGCGAAGCTAGCGAGTACGAGCGCGGTAATCGGCGATGGCTGTAGCAACGGCGGCCTGCGACTGGAGTTGGTGGAGGGCGGTGGCGATTTGGGAGCTCGGCGTAGAGGAGGTTTGGGTACTCGGCAGATGTGGGTGACTGAGGAGAAAATGAGAGCGGAGCACGGGGAGGGTCTATATATACTTGGCTAGGGGAGTTCATGGCTGAGGGCGGCGACAGTGGCAGCTAGTGGGCGCGATTCAACCACGGTAGTGGGCGAGAGGGGTGGAGAAGATGGGGGAAACGGGCGGGGACTCGGTCCGCGGCGTTTGAATGAAGGGCCGAGGCATGGGGGAGCGGGAACGGCGAAATCCGACGGACGGGGCGCTTGATCCCCTCCGGCCGAGTCGGCCGGAGGGTCTGACATGTGGGTCCCGGCCCCACATGACAGCAAGCGAGGCAAGCCGACGCAGTAGGCAGCCGGGCCGGGCTAGTCAGTGAGTAGGAGCGGGGAGAGGCGTGCGTGCGCGGGCTGTGGCAGGCCGAGAGATAGAACTGGGCCATGCCCAGTGGGAAGAAAGAAAAGGAAAAGAGAAAAGGAAGGAAAGAATAAGGAAAAAGAGAATTTCCAGAAGGATTTTAATTCCGGTAATTTGTTTTGATTTATTAACGTTGCTTCCAGTGCTCTAAAAATTCCTATAAAAATCTTGTTAGTGTATTTTGGCAAGAAGAATATAGAAAAAATATTCTTAGCCATGATAATTTATTATTACGTATTTTACTTATTTAATTAATTTTCTTGGCCTTTTAAAATAATTTCTTTAGGGCTTTTTCTTTAATATATTTTGTGTGGCTCTGTTTAAGGGGAAACTCAAGGTGTGACATTAGTTCACTATAGCTCACTATAGAACTTTGAAAGAATTCTGTCTAATTCTAATGGGAGTTAGTTGGGACTAATGCCCCTATATCCAGAATTACTGATTCAAAAGCATTTAGTTATTCCCATGCCGGCTACATGATCTTTAAATAAGTTGGGAGGTAAGCCTTTGGTTAGTGGATCCGTGAGCATTGACTTAGTACTAATATGCTCAATATTAATGCTTTGATCCTAGATTCTATCTTTCACCACATGATACTTAATGTCGATGTGTTTGGTAGCACCACTCCACTTGTTGTTACTCAAATAAAATACTGCAGCTTTATTGTTGCAATATACTGTGTATGGTTTTTCAATGCTGTCAACCACTCTCAATCTAGAGATGAAGTTCTTAAGCCATACGATCTGCCCCATAGCTTCATAACATGCTACAAATTTTGCCTGCATTGTCAACGATGCAGTCAGTGTTTGTTTGGAGCTTTTCCATGAGATTGCTCCTTCTGCAAGGGTGAAGACATAACCTGATGTTGACTTCTTAGTGTCTACACACCCGGTAAAATCAGCGTCTGAGTAGCCTAGGACTTCAAGCTTATTAGATTTTCTGTATATTAGCATGTAATGCTTAGTGCCTTGCAAATAGCACAGGACTTTCTTTACAGCCTTCTAGTGGTCCAAACCTGGATTCGACTAAAATCTGCCAAGCATCCTTGTTACAAATACTAAGTCTGGACGCGTATAGACCTGAGCATACATTAGGCTTCTGGCAGCTGAAGCATATGTTACCAGTTTCATCTGATCTGATTCTAACTTATTTCTTGGGCTTTGGAATAGTCCAAATTTAAGCCCTTTAACTATTGGTGCAGGCGTAGTAGAGCATTTACTCATATTATATCTTTCTAATACTCTGCTAATGTAAGCTCTCTGAGACAATCCTAATACTCCGTTAGACCTGTCTCAGTGTATTTCAATGCCTAATACATAAGATATCTCACCGAGATTCTTCATATCAAAATTGGATGATAAGAATCCTTTTGTCTCATGTAGCATGTTACCCTCGTTGCTTGCTAATAGGATGTTATCCACATAGAGTACTAGTATTGTAAATTTTCCACCCTTAATCTTAAGATAAATACAATTATTAATCTTAAGATAAATACAATTATCCACCTCATTCTCCTTAAACCTGAACTTTTTAATTATTTCATCAAACTTAAGATACCATTGTCTAGATGCTTGTTTAAGTCCATAGATGGATTTCTTAAGTCTGCAAGCCAGATGTTTTTGCCTTCCACAGCAAAACCCTCGGGTTGTGCCTTAAGGGATGTAGTTTTAACATCCATTTGATGGAGTTCTAAGTTAAAGTGAGCAACAAGTGCCATGACAATTATAAACGAGTCTTTCTTAGAGACAAAGGAAAAAGTTTCATTATAATCTATTCCCTCTCTCTTTGAAAAACCCTTAGCCACAAGTCTCACCTTGAACCTTTTGATATTCCCTTTAGAGTCAAGCTTAGTTTTGTAGACCCACTTACAGCCTACTATTTTTGCTCCTTGGGAAATTACTACTAAGTCCCAGACTCCATTATGACTCATGGATCTTAGTTCATCCTCCATGGCCTCAAGTCATTTGGATCAATGATCACTCATCATAGCTTCTTTTAATGTGGTGGGGTCATTCGCTTTCCCAATATCTTTGCCTAAATAAACTTAATAATCACTTGGGATAGCAGACCTCCTCTCCCGTTGTGACCTTCTAAGTGGTTCATTATTTGTCACTGTTTGAGGAGGAGGTTCATGAGGGATCTGTTCATTCTGTTCTTCATTATGTGCCTCAGAAGTTTGTTGAGAATCGATATCTAAATCATTATTGTTCTCAACAAAAGGTGTACTCTCAGAATTTTCATCAGTTGTTACTTCATTCTGAATCACTATGTTTTGTTGCAGAACAGTCTCAATTTGATGTGGTAGTACTGTAATCTGAGGTACATTATTCTCTTGGATATCCGGTATAATATTACTCCAAATTTCCTCAAGACTGATCTCTCTTTCCTGTGACCTCCCCTAGACTTCATTATTTTCTAAGAATACCGCGTGCCTAGTTTCTACAAACTTAGTCATGCGGTCTGGGCAATAGAATCGGTACCCCTTAGACCTTTCTAGGTATCCAATAAAATGGCAACTCACAGTCTTAGGATCTAAGTTCTTTAGTTGTGGGTTGAATATTTTGGCCTCTGCAGCGCAGCCCCACACACGTAAGTATTTAAGTGACTGCTTTTTCCCAGTCAACAATTCATAAGGTGTTTTGGGAATCGACTTACTAGGGACTCTATTAAGTATGTGGGTAGTTGTCTTAAGTGCTTCCATCCATAAATTCATAGGCAGAATAGAATGATTGAGCATACTACGTACCATATCCATAAGTATATGGTTATGACGCTCTGCCACTCCATTCTGTTGTGGTTCTCCAGGCATGGAATATTGAGCAACTATCCCATCCTCTTGAAGATATTGCGCAAAAGGCCTAGGACTTTGTCCATAAGTGGTATGTTTCCCATAATATTCTTCTCCTCGATGTAATCTCACTACTTCCTCAATAGAGTAAGAGATCAGCTTTGCTATGGTCCACTTATCCTTCTGAGTGTTGTAATTAATCTTGAATGGACCATAGTCAGGGGGCAGTGAACTCATGATGAAGTGGACTAAAAAACCATCAGAGATAGCCATGTCCATGGACTTAAGCTCATAGGCCATGGCGGACATCCCCATGATATGTTTTGTAATGCCACCCTTACCATTATAGTGGTTTGTCATCATTTGCATAATAATTGTACTAGCATTAGACTTGAGACAACTCTTAAAGTTCTCATCAATATTAGCTAAGTACGTCCGTACATCAGTGGAGTCCACAATAGCCCCAATAATAGCAGGGGAAATATTACTCTTAATATACATGAGAGACATCCTGTTGGATTTATCCCATGCTGCTGATTTCTCCTCATATTGTTTCTTAAGTTCCATATAATTATCATTAGTGTTGAGGGGTTCCATAGGGGCATCCTCCCTAATAGCATAATCATAATCCAACATGCCTAGGTTGAGTAACACAGTACTCTTCCATTTGGCATAGTTGGTCCCATCGAAGGGCTCAAGCTCTCTAAGCTGACCAAGAGCTAAAAAAATTACGAGAAAAGACATAAGTAAAGCATGTATGTAATTAATCTACGTTGGTACAATTAATCACACACATTAAATAAATTTCTTAATTATATTACTGTTGGGCCAATATAATCAAGAAAAAACTAATTTATCCATAAATCGACATGAATTTATAATCGACGTTGGTATAAAATAAATTCATATCATGAGAAAAGCATCTAGTCAAATTTCTCGTTGGTTCCATTTAACTAGAAGAATCTAATGAAATTATCCTCATAATTTTTTTCTATCAAAAAATTTTAATCCTGAAACAACATTTAAATGGAATATATATAGATTGAAGACTAGCCAAAGATTTTTCCAACAAAAAATAATCATGAGATAACAATTAAATGGACTACATAAATTGAAGATTAGCCAGAGATAATTAACAAAATTTTTCCATAATTTTCTAGCAATTTTTGAGCATAAAATATCAATTAAATGTGCACTGTAAATTGAAAAGGAATTAATAATAGCTGAAATAAATAAAAGAGAAATTTGGCCCATGAAATCTTTCGGCCTATTACTGTGCAGCTAGTGCGTGCAGGGCCCAAACCTCGCGGCCCACTACTATGCCGAGCACGAGCACAGCGTGGGCCTAGGCCGGCCCAGTAAGGAGGTGAGCCAGCAGCGGGATTGATTTGAGCCGTCCGGTCTCATGGACAGCTGGATTCAATCCTGCATCTATAATTGTGATGGCCATCTAATGTATAATGAACGGCCAAGATTTAATATGCACCGTAACGAGCTGATTGTGTCCGTAGATATTTGATCGAACAGTCAAGAATGCATCGGATTGAAACAAAAAAAAAACCCTAGCGGCGGAAATCCCTAACCCTAATCCCCTTTCCTTTCTTTCTCTCCTCAACGCCGCACGGCAACACGAGCGCGCGAGGGCAACGAGACGCCCGTGCTTGACAAGCCGTGCACTGCCCCATGGACCGACGGCGACAACGACCCAACGCTGTGGTGGTGCGAGGCCACCCGGGGCCTAAGCGGCGGACTGATGCCGCTCGGGTCCCAATTGGATGCCATGGCTGTGGGGCTCCGCGCAGCGTGCTGATGCCGATACGACCCCAATAGCGACGAGGTAAGCCTAAAAGCGTTGAACATGATTTGGGGATTCTTAATTTTGGGATTTAGGGCTCGGGATTTGGGGATTTCCAAATTATGGTTCTAAAATTTTGGGAAAATTTAGGGCTTTTGAATACCCATTGGATCTCTTCCTTCTAATTACTACCCAGGCCCTAAAGATTGAATAAAACATAAATTGGAACTTAAATTGCCTATGAGTAGCACTAATATAACCCTAATCCGAATAAAATTGACTAATCAGACTAAAAATTATGGCTAAAAATATATGAATCCGATCCAAAGGAGTAGAATTAAAAGCTACGGCTTTGATACCGAATGTAGATTAATCGATCTACAAAAAATTAAAAGCTTAGCCTATCTTGATCACCTAATTACGGAATTAGAGTACTGACCGGCGTTTGAAGACATAATGATGCTCTCGATCTCCTCGGTGATGTCTGGTGTGGACGTAGAGGAAGAATCTCCTCGAACCGCATCGGTGCTTGTCGGGATGTAGGAGTAGAGTGGGTGAGGTAGCGTAATCCCTCCGGCCGCCACCTACACTGTCCAGAGACAGCCTTTCTCTTCCCTTCCAGCACTTCAGAGGATCAGCTAGGGTTTAGGTTTGTCAGGAGAGAGGGACCGTGAGAGAGATCGTCACATATCTCACAGCCGGCCTCTCCCTTTTAATGTTGTGCTGAGGGAATCGGGGGCTGGTCCAAAAAGGAAGGTTTTGGTGCGCTTCTGATCATCACGCGTTAGCTTAAATGGAAAGTGATCGTGATCGCTGTGATCACGCATAGCTACAAGTGGAGACAGACGTTAGTGATCACCTCAGGTTTTCATGCCGAGAGATTTAATTCCAACAGATACTGCTTGCATCCAGGACCAACTAATTCATTATTCCGGGCTCCATGCGCATCGTCATACCTTGGCATCATGTTTAGTTAGTATCTTGCATCCAGGACCAACTAATTCATTATTCCGGGCTCCATGCGCATCGTCATACCTTGGCATCATGTTTAGTTTTCTACTGCCTTCCTCTGGTTCGCTGGATGAGTTGGTATTGTGCTGTTGCATTCTCGTACGTCCGTGAGGTGGGTTGAAAATAGAAATGTGCACTCAGTGTCTAGTCATTGGCGGGCTAATGGACATCGGAAGGACGTGCATATGCAGCAGTTGTTCAGTAGATATGCAATCGTTAGCACGGGCGGAGGTTGTGCCTTCGTTTTATTGACGACGCGTCTGTTTATCTATTCGATCGTGACGGCGCGTGAGGAAGTTGCCGCTCATTATCAGAGGACGTGTTTAATAGTGATCTATATCCAACAGTTATAGAATACTTCATGACGTGGCTTAATAGGAATGCCTGTTTTGTAGTCAATTTAATAAAGGGGAGAGAGATATGAATTTGTTCTCAACGCAAAAGAAAAATAAATGGCGAAGAAAGAATGAATTAAGAAGAAAAGAAAAGGGAAAAAAAACCTAAATGACGGCATACCGTCGTTATTTATACGGTATAGATTATAGAACTCTCTATAGTGCGTAAGATCTGATCAGCCGGGTGATGCCCGATGGCTCCATGCGTACCCCTCGCAGCAACTCTTCTTGCGGCTCGCCTTCCAGGGTGGCGTGTTGGCTACTTGGCTGGCTCTTGGCTAGGCTGCCGGCATGGGCATGTGCTACATGTAATACGACCAAACTAAAGCTACTGATTAGCTAGGATGCCTTTATGAGACGGGCTATTGGTTGTGTGAACATGCAACTAGGCCAGCACCAGCTACCCCGGGCTTGGTTTGCTTGCCTCATCAACCTTGTCTTGGAGTGGTTTGTTGGCCTAGGCCGGCTTGTTTTTCCTCTTTTATATTGAGTATTTTAGTTTAATTTGTTTGCATGAATTATTTTGTAACTCTAAAATTTCTCATCCCAAATACTTCGTACCTAGACAAACCTCAATAATACAAGTTGATACTCCTAATACTTTCATAAAAATTCTGACAATACTCTATAGTTGCTCTATAAAAGACGAGATACCAAAGATATGTTCAAGTAAAACCGATGATACACATGATACTTTTATGGCACTTGAAATAATCATGATACTTTTATGATACCATCTAAAAATTTCGTCAATACTTCTATTGTACTTTAAAGAATCATGATACTTTCATGATACCGTCTAAAAATTTTGTTGATATCTTCATAGTACTTGAAGGTATCATGATACTTTTATGGCACCATATAAAAATTTCGCTGATCCTTTTATGGTACCATCTAAAAATATTGCTGATATATCTTGTACTTTAAGTTATCATAATATTTTTATGGTATCAGCAAAAAGTCTCGTTCGTACTTTTAGGGTCCATATCCTCTGCCGTTCGTCCATTCTACGGCACTGTACCGTTAGGCAATCATCGCCGCTCCTTTAGAACGAACGGGCAAGATTAAGTTAATGCAAAAGAACACCTCAACCCTCCCATCCCTATTCTTTCAAGCTGTCGAGCTGCTGTAATTTCTGCAGCGATGTAACGTCGCACCTTTAATTCCGGTTTAGGCACGTTAGCGATTTCATCGTGGATAACTGCATATGAACGGGCTTGTTTCTTCTCGTTTTGACCTCTGTCTTGCTTCCTTTTATACGAAAACCAAAAATGATTCCATGGAGGCAGGTTGCACACTACTACAGAACCCGGTTTCTCATACGGGTAGAA
This sequence comes from Oryza meyeriana var. granulata, assembly GCA_003991445.1. Lineage (NCBI taxonomy): Eukaryota > Viridiplantae > Streptophyta > Magnoliopsida > Poales > Poaceae > Oryza > Oryza meyeriana. Next base: position 63,373 of record RYFJ01002678.1, on the reverse strand, counting down.
CGCTTTTCGCAGGTAGGTATTCAGCCCACCTAGGAGAAGGGGTATAAGAAAATACGTCTTTTCTCAGGCAGGCTAGCGCCCGCCTACGAAGTTCCATTATCGCAAGTGGGTGACTTAAAGGCCCCGCCTGCGATAATATATTATCGTAGGTGGCCTTGTTAAGAAGACCGCCTGTAATTTTAATTTAAAAAATAGAAAAAGAAATATTTGTTCTTTTTTGTTTATTCCATAAATTAATTAATTGATTATTTAAATTATCTCCAAATCAAATATTACACATTCTCTAGTTCTTGACATCATCATATGTTAGATAGTAATTAACATGAATAATTAATTATATATCATTAACTAATTAATAATTATTACACAATGTGCTTCGTAATAAATCATTCACAACAAATATGTCTACACTGTGAATGAATTTTTGTTTCATACATTTATAAGAAGCATATATTCTTTCTCCCACTCTCGAAGTTTTTTTTTACTTGTCATCCCTCGTATATGCACCCTTAGAATCGAAAAACAGACCAAGTGTGTTGCATATGTCATGGTGGATGAAGTGGCACAAGTCGGCACAAAGATTCAGTAGTGTTGTCTTATTTATCATCTGTGCCGGCCTAGTTACTTAAAACAATTGCAACAGAAATAAGATAAGCAAGATGTTACTAATAGTAATACGTGCCTCCTTACTAATATATTTAATTTACTTTGTACGTACATTATCCACGTATGATGTAAACCTGCCATGGATCCTCATCATCTCGCACACGTAATATCCGCAGAGAATAGTCTCTTTGCGTTGTTTGTAGCACTGTCCAAGGAGTAGTAAGAGCATAAATTAAATATGGATAATTATTTTGAGACATAAAATATGTAGTTCACGTCATTACCGGCTACTTTATCCTGACAAGCAGTTTTTCCCTCTTCCTTATTATTTCCCCTCCTTTTTTCATATACCATTTGTGTGAGTTGTTTGGAAAATTATATAGATATGCCATAAGAAAATAGATGACAAAGATTGGAGGTATATACCAGGACAATTAAAATTCCTTAGAGGTTCCAAAGAACGAGGAAATCCATATAATCATTCTCTGGGTAATTGGCCGGATCGCAGACAATGACTTGCATTTCCTTTGGGTATATTATGAATAAAATGTAGTGGTTGCTACAAGCATATAAAAACATTTTAAGTTAATAGCTCTGAAAGTTCTAACAAAAGAAATTGCAAACTTACTTGAAGTTATACGGGGCTATTATGCATCTGTTATCTTGATAAGATAGCATGGCACATCCAATGTATGCTGCCACTTCGCGACTCTTGTCATCACGGAGTTTCTCGATGTACTCCTTCTTCTCTTTCGGTGACTTGTCCTTGAGCACCACAGAATCGTCGCGTATGTCAACGGTGTGTTGTGTCTTGCAGATTCTGGTTGGGTCAAGGTAGCCAATCGGTTCCCCCGTTCGGTCGGCATCGTGTAATTATAACCTACACATGCAGAATAGTTCGAAACATTAGACACCATATCGATTACGTATATAAAGAACAATGGTTGATATATATACTTACAGTGCCCATGCGCTGACAAGATTTACGTCCATTTTTTCTAGACGATATACGGCGTGCATGTCTTCCCTGAAATCAATAAAGAGCACGCCTCCATCTCCACCCATGAAAGCATCTCATGATACCTTAGCACTTAGCCAGCTTAAGCCTGCTTTACTAGCCTTCATGTATCACTCATGCCACCTGATCATCTACCATGACAAAGTCCTTAGGATGTACATTGGAACAAAAGGCTTGCCATCTATGAATTCCTTAGGAACGTCATCAATAGCATAGAACTCCAACGATTCCTTGGCGCTTTGCACTGATTTCTAGCTTGAATCTGGTTCTATATCTTTCTTCAGGTTGTCTCTACCTCTGAAGGCCATAAACAAAAACTTGTCCACGTCTTTTGATTTTATTTTTGTGATCGTATGTGGTTACCTTCTGTGAAACGGCCTGAGGTGGAGCGGACGGTGGAGTTGGAGATTTAGCCTGAGGTGGAATGGAGGGTGGAGATGGAGTGCAGACTTGAGCTTTGATGTGCACCTTAGGGGCTGGATAACTTTGAGGTGGCTCCAAAGTTGGCGGTGGTAGGGAAGGTGGATGTGGTGGGGAAGGTTGAGGTGGTGGAAAAGGTGGATGTGGTGGGATAGGTTACGGCGGTAGGGAAGGTGGATATGGTGGAGAATTTGCTACCTTATCTTTGGGGGATTCCGGTTTTCCCGATGATAAAGGGACTGGCGGGGATGTCGGTTCTGGCTCAACAGTTGTTTTCTTCGATGAGCTTATGGGTGACTTTTGGATGAGCACAATGTCTCTATGATGCTACAATATGAATTGATTGACTGCATCCCCTAGAAATTCGATTCCCTCTGGCATGGGAATGTCTAGCTCGTACTAGTTGCAGTCGGTATTGACCCTTAACACCTGGACCCTCATGTAGTCTTCAGGTATGTCTAGGCAGTAAAACTTCCTACCTGGTATAGCCATCCCACTAGCGACCTCCTTTGTCCCGCCTGTCCTACCATTCGGCACATGTAACTTGCATGGCGTAGGTGTTGACACCGAAAACCGCCAGGGGCCGTTCGGCGTCTGGGAGACACGCGAAGGCCTGGGAGTTCTGCTTAGCTCCAGTGCAGGTCCTAAAATCTTGAGGTTCGTAGGCGTGCCAATCAATTTGACCCAGTAATTGACAAGGAGAAAACAAATTAGATCAGAAAACCAATCGGCCTATAAGGATCCTGTTAGCCAATTGCTCGTGCCTGCACTTGTGCCCGGGTCTTCGCTCGTGCCCATACCTGGGTTCTCGATCGTGCCCGTGCCCGGGTTCTTGGTCGTGCCCGTGCCTGGGTACTCTCCCGTGCCCGTGCCCGGGTACTCTCCCGTGTCCGTGCCCGTGCCCGTGCTCGCGTCCGGGTTCTCCTCCGTGCTCGTGCCCGAGTACCACCAGCACTTGTATATTGGCTAAGAAACCGATGACGATATAGACAAACAAGTCAGCCTGCGCTTGATGATAATATGAGCAGAGAATAAACCAGCCGACTGCCCGATTGCCGATAAGAACGAGTGCATCGGCTGGAAGGCCGATGATAGTGTAGCATGTCAATGTATTGATACATCGGCTAGAAGCCGATGGTAATGTAAACGAACCATAAGATAGCCGACTGTCAAAAAGACATATAGCCATCGGCTGGAAGCCGATGATAAAATAGATAGTAGAATAAAAATCAATAGACCATACAGCCGGCTTTAAAAGGTAACCTATCGGCTAAGCACTCCGATAGAACATCGCATAAAACTTATTGACTCAGCAAGAGTAAATCTATCACTATCAATCTAGTAGTTCAAACTTAATTGATGCAGCACAGATTAATGATGATAAAAGGACCTCAATGAGCCGATAAATCTAATGCAATTGTGATGTATATGATAACTCACCGGCTATACATTCCGATAAGACGCTTGCACAGGAACCATCGGCCTAGCAGGAACAACTTATCGCTCAGTTTAGTAGGTCGGACCCAACCGATGCAGCACAAACTGACGATAAACTATTCCCAGTAAACCGATGAAAACTATGCACGCATGATGTGATATACCTGATCGCCCTAAGAGATCGAACCGAACCGATGCAGCCGTAGACAGAGCAGATACACCGTGGTAAGCCGACTACCATGAACCGACTAGAATATCGGACCTAACCGAGGAAGTCCTAGCCGATAGGTAGTCGGGGTAACGAGACTTACCCTCTCGCAGGAGTTCGGACCTAACCGATGCAGCCCGGCTCGAGAAGCAAGAACCCGTTGGTAAAGGGTGGCAATGCGCCGAATTTGATTGATCGAGAGATGCTCTACAATGTATCCGGGCGCACATATTTATAGCCCGGGTGGATAGAGTCCTGATCGGCTACGGAACAGGACTTTCCTAACTAGAAAAGGAAAACTAACAGACCTGATCGGACAAGAGATCAGGTTTCCTAAAAGATAAAACTATCTAATAGATAAGATAAATAACTGCCATAACGTGGTCCTCAGAATTCCTTCTCAAATCTGGCTTCTTCTGGATTAATTTCCTCCGGTTGACATATCTTCTTTCTTTACCGAATCTTATATGGGCCGTGCCAAATTTTGGCGTTAACAGTAGGACTGGTTATGTCATCTACCGTGTGTCGGGTCGCAGGTGATGACACTACACTAGGTTCCTAGTGCTGCACAACATGTTGCAAATCTCCCGATAATTTTCCTTGGTTTTTATTCATCAAATGAAATAATTGCTCGGCCACTTATTCCCTAATTTCTTGCCTCATGTTCTCCTTGTACCGATCGCGTCTCTTGTAACTTCCAGCGTTCCAGCGTCTTTTGGAAACCCTTCCTTCCAACTGAGCATGGAAGATAACCCTCTGACGCGGCCAGAATGTTCAGGGTTACCCAGCGCAGCGCTAAGCTGATCTTTCTCCCTTCTGGGCATGACCTCCCCACTTTTTTACTTCTCGGATATCTCCTTCAAATTTTTTGCTACTTGTTCAATATTGGGGTCTCTAAATACCAACGGTCCATCGTCGGTAACTTCTTCAGTGCTCCTAGCCCTTACCCAGTTCTTGCTATGATCATCTAACCCATCCACTTCCAAGGGTTTTCCCTCCACCTTCACTTTTTCTTCCTTCCTCCTCCATACTTCCACTTTGGGGGCATACCCAGTCGAATCTAGACGATGTGGATACTGATTTCTCTTTGCCAACTCTAACATCCTTTTACTCTTCTGTAAGGCCTTTGGCATAGTCTTCTTCTTGACGAACTCATCCTAGTCAGCCACCGGGATTTTCCCATATCTTTTAAAGGGGCTCCGGTTCCGCTAGACGTACTTCTTGTTTAGATCGGACTTCCATTGTCGCCATCGCCGACCCATAACTGCCAGTGTGTACTCCTTCTCTACATTGCCAAATCCTTCTAGGTATAGGAATCATTTCTTCAGTTCCATCCAAAGTAGTTCCTTCACCCCCTCGCTTACTTTCTCCCATTCATCTACGAGGATTAGACAGTGATCCTTACTAGAGCACCATAGGAATTGCTCCATTTTGCGGGCACCCCTTTAAGCTCCTTGGGTTCCCCTCTACGTCCTACGCAGGTGATGGCATGTACTTCATCTGTTAGCTTCTTCTTTCTTCTTTCTTCTTTCACCACGCTTTCATTTTTGGCTGACAGCTTCAGTGGTGGTTGTATCCATCTCCGTCTTGGCTAGGGCAGATGTAGCCGTGTCTAGTTTAGCGGGGTCATGCGTAACTTTCCATCGATTCCGACGTCTTGTTTCCATCTATTGTACATATAGCCAGAACAATGTGTTAGACAATATAAACTATTATCGCTAGTAACTCGACTAACTCGGTGAAATACTTACGGCATGTTCAATAGGAATATAATTGGGGCCTATGTCCTCTTCGTTTCTTGAGCTTTCTATAACGGGATGCGGATCATTGGGGGTATGCCACGATGTCTCTCTAGATGACTTAGCGCAAATCTAATATTCCTCGGATCCGAGGCAAAATCTGGATGTATTGCATCAAAATTTTTCCATTGGCGAGCATCTGTAGGGTGGCAGAGCTTCTCATCATTCTGACGATTCTCGTGATGCCATCTCATAAGCTCAGTGTCCCTAGGGTTTGAGTACAAATGCTTCAAGCGATCTTTCACTAGCAGGTACCACATCATCAGGGCAGGAATTTTCTTCTTGATGTTCGTAGATGAATTATCTTCTTGTCTTTCAAAATCCTGTGACTCGTTACTCGATTTGTACCGACTGGTCCCACATGTCGGCAGCACTCCAAGTCTGCGTGCTCTTTGCAATACAGGATACAGTGGTTCGCGTATGCATGAAACTTTTGCAAGAACATATGAGTTTCGTCGCTTGATATGTGTTGGCCTGTAGGAACTACTATCCGACCATCCGTTGCACGCCTTCAACCTTAGTAGTTCAAGCACTGAATGTAAGACTGTCATCTCCTTACAACAACTGTTCGATTCTTCGAACATAGATCTTTTACAGCCTTCTATAAAGACTCAAAATTATCTTAAACCTCTTGTAGAACCCGTCAACACTTCCAGCTCGGCGTGGCGTAGCATCTCTTCCAGATCGAAATCAGCATTGTCATTGAGGTCGTTCATCATTTCGTTGTCCGACATATGTAATGTGAAATTGCCACCATCCCATCTTTCTTTGTGATTACCATCTCCTTGGAGGTTGGCATCTTCACCGTGATAAGACCAAACCATATAATCCGCAACAAATCCATGCTTCACTAGGTGTGACCTGATTACATCCGGAACAATCCACACTTTCTGATTCTTGCAATCGACACACGAACTATATATTTCCTTTCTATCTACTATCTAAGCATGCGCCTTCACTGCTTCAATAAATTTCGAATCTCCTTTATGTACGACTGCTGAAATCTTGGCGTATTATACATCCATGTCCTATCCATGTGAGAATTTAAACCAATTTAAATAATATCAAACATTCTAACATTAATATCCAGTTTTAAATTAAATATGTAAATACCGTAACAAAAGCTATTCAATATTGATGAAAAAATAATTGAAACAAATATTCCATTGCAAAAAAATCCCCACTCTCTTTCTCTCTCCAAGTAGATCTAGGAGTTCACATACACATTCAAATCTCATTATTTCTAATTCAAAAGAACTAAAATCATTTACATATAGACTAAGGCATAACATTGCACTAATATTATATAGATATTTTGGTTCAAATGCATGGTAAAACATAATTTAAAATTATTTCATCTAGATAAAAAACCACTATTTCTAATTAAAATTAACACTATCCAAACCCTTAAATGGAAGGAAAATTTCATAAATATAGTAGGAAAATATGATTCTAACCTTGAGCAGAGAAATCCTCCAAGAAATCTGAGTTCAAAACCCTCCAATCTTTTGACAAGTTTTGGAGAGAGAAACGTCGGGTTGAGGAAGAAGGGGTCAGGCTGGGCAAATATATGTGTGGGACATCTCAGGCGGGCCACTAAGTCGCTGGCCTGCGATGCCAGCGTCATCGTAGACCGGCGTCTTAATAGCCCGCCTGAAATAATGGATTATCGTAGAGGAGCCATAGCGACTCCCGGATTGGGATTATCGCAAGCGGGCCGCATCTTGGTCCGCCTGTAACATCTAGGAGGGTTCGTCTGCGAAAACCAAATCTGTAGTAGTAACAAGAGCTAAAAGAAATCTTATAGTTTTTTCTGCTGCGTTGAACTCGTTAATCTCCATTTTTAATTTCTGTGAGAAGTCGAGAAAGAGTCTGTTCCTCTTTGTGGGAGGAAACGATAGAAACGAAGATAACTAGAAGAGGAAAATTACGAAGCGCTATTTATCCACACCGCTGACTGGAAAATAAGGGCTATGATTGTCCACTGGCACGGTGCTGTAGCTTGGACCAACGGAAGAGGATACGGACCCGTACTTTCATGGTACCATCTAAAAATATTACTATACCCCCTATAGTACTTTAAGGTATTACAATACTTTCATAGTACCACCTAAAACCTTGCTGATATTATAATGTACTACTTAAAAATCGTATTGATAGCTCCATAGGACTTCAACGTATCATGATATTTTCATGCTACCAACTAAAATATAAATGGTCGTCTATATATATATATATATATATATATATATATATATATATATATATATATATATATATATATATATATATATATATATATATATATATATATATATATATATATATATATATCATCAAAATTTTATAGGATTAACATAAGATCTTTCAGTAAATTTTATAGGATTAACGGACGAATATTATAAAAATCATCTAGGACCAACCTGGTATGTGTATATAGACAGGCCCGTGTGGCTTTCTCAGCAGCGGAAGTAGCACACGACGCACGGCATCGGGAGAAAGCGCGACGTATCAGATCGCCATCATAAATCATACTGTTCAATGAAGGGTATGACGACGGTTGGTGATCCTGAAAGGAGAAATATTTGTGGTGAGGAACTATGCGCGAAAGATGCAAGGAGGCACACATGCAGAAACAAAATACTTATCCAATCCAGGTTTGCCGCAGAACGACTGGTATTTGCGCTCACTTGGAAAATTAGTTTTTAAACTGAAATTAAATATTACTCCATCTGTTATAGATTATAAGACGTTTTGAGTTTTTTATAAGTCAAAATCTATAAATTTTGACCAAGTTTGAAAATATAGCAGTATTTTCAACATAAAACAAATATACTATAAAAATATATTCAACTGTATTTTTAATGATACTAATTTAATTTTATAAATATTGCTATATTTTTTATAAATTTAGTTAAACTTAAAAAAATTTGACTTCGACAAAGGGACTGATCATCGGCACGGGCCTGATGGGCTGAACACATTAGAGCATATCTTAAAAGAGCAGCTATTTTTTAGCTCTCTAAATCCCTATATAGCTAGCTAGCTAAAAAATCACTCTTCTCATTTTCTTTGCACCCAAAAGACTCTGTTTACACTCTTAATTTTACTGTGAGGCTTACATGTCAGTCTCACTTTTCTCGTATTCACTACCTCACATGTGGGCCTGACCTTTCATCTCTCTATTTCTCTTGTCTTCTACCAAAGCACGAGCGAGGCGAGCCAGCCTCATCTCATCTCATCAATGTCAGTTTCACATGCCTGGCAGCGACCTCTGACCGGTGGCGGAAGGGAGCGGTAGTAGGAAGGTCTAATGCGCGCGCATACGCGTGCGCCCTATGCTCCTTTGGTTCAACATAGTTGACCCATCTGCGTGTATTTTTCAGTCCATGTGTATTTTCTTTCTTTTCTGGCGAGTGAGCAACAACCTAGAAAAATTATGCATATAAGCTTTATACATAGAATCTTTATATATGGAGAGTTTATACATATGAACTTTATATATAGAAATATTCGGTATTAATACATTTCATATATAAATTTTCTATGTATAAAATTTATACGCGACTAAAACAATATATATAAACTTTATACATAGAATCTGTATATATAGAAAGTTTATATATCTCAAGCCCATGCGCAAGGCCAAAAAATAAAAGTAAGGCCCACGTACAAAGACAAATTGGAAATGGAACAGGCAGAAAATGGAAAAGCTAGCCCATTGGTGCGTTGTGGGCCACATGCACCCGAGTGTGGATTAGCCTTTTTGAGCGGCAGAAGGGAGAGCTGAACTCAATTTAAAGATGCACACACTGGCCATATCAACCTCGGCTCCGCCTAGCTGGTGGCGACATCTGGCCAACGGCGGAGGAAGCTGTAGGACTCAGGAGCACCAACATCGCAAGGGTGTGGCAAAAGGGAGGGCCAACCTCAAGATCTAGATGTGCGTGCTAGCCTCATCGACCTAGGTTCTGCCCGGCTAGAGGGGACCTCCAGTCAATAGTGAAAGGGAGTGGTGGAGGGTCGAGGTAGCCTCAACATGAGGAGGAAGTAGAGGAAGCAGGGAAGCGGTGGTCAAGAAATACACCGATACACGTCAATATCGGAGGTGGTAGCGGGTCCTACAACGTGTCGTCTTCCTCGGGTTCGAGACCGCCGCTGTCAGCGTCACGGGTACGGGGGTTCCCCAATACCCCAACTGGCTTAAGGGCAAGGAGGGGCCCACGGCTAGTCACCCATTAGCGCCGATGTAGCCCAAGAGCCGTAGAGGTAAGGCCTACGGCCGTTCATGCGAGGTGCCCAAGGCTGACGCATGGCAGGCAGGCGCAGCGCTAGGCTCCTCCTACTCAGAATGAATGGAGGCCGATACGTGGCAAGCGCACCAGTCTTGGGCTTGTTCCACCCAGGGTGCCCAAGAGCCGATGCGTGGTGGGTGCACTTGGCACCGGGCTTGTCCCCGACCAAAGTATATGGCGGGGTGACACCTGGAGGGCACTCGCGAGGTGTGGTAGGAGAGACGTGCTCCCCCATGCCCTGTCATTCCACATTTATGAGGCGGCTTACGGCTGGTCAGGGGTATTAAATATCGGCGATTTGGTTTAGATTGCATCCTCCTACCCTGTTCAACTCCTTCTGACTAGAGTGAGCCCTATCACATCAACGGGTACCTTGAGGGCGAGCAAGATGGGGGACCCGAGGAGACGGGGCGAGATGCCGGTGTCAGGGGATGTGTCAGGTTTGGCTATCCTTGTAACGATATCCATACAAGGGATTGCCCTCCTAGTGACGAAAGCTATGAAACCCATTAACTAGTGGGAAACAATAAATGGTTTTATAGTGACAAACAATCTTTTCATCACTATTTTCATGTAGAACTAGTGGGAAATTGTTTTTCCATCACTATTTGACTTATAACTAGTGAGGAAATATTTTTTTCATCACAAAACACATTAGCAGTGACATCTCAATTGTGATAATTCAGAGTGTTGTCACTATTTTGTTAAAAACTTGTGATAACCTATCACATAATCACTAATTATGCCAACAGTGACAAGTGAACTGTGATGAATTGATCCGCTTTCGCTGCTTCTGTGCACAATCCATGATGTTATATCATCACTCAACTTGTTATTAGCGGCAAAGCTGCTACGCATGCTCTGCCAATACGCACGTAGCAGCTACACGTTGTGGAAGGCAGTCGGTATGAAGTATGATTAAAAAATTAAAAATAATAATATTAAAAAATAAAATATTAAAAAATCTAGTAAACTTTATCCTAAAAATTTAAAACCTTCATCTCTAATTTTAAAACTTTCAATTGAATTTTCAAAACTTTCAACTCAAATTTAAAAACTATCAACTAAGAATTTTAAAAGATCTACTTAACTTTTAAAATTTTCAACTCAAAATTTAAAACTTTTAATTAAATTTTTGAAACTTTTAACTAAAATTTAAAACTTTTAACTCTGATTATTTATGTATTATTTTATAATTAAGAATTATTAACTAATGATGATGATTAGGGAGGGTGATTAGTGCTTAATGAAGAGGTTTGGGCGTATGGCCTGCCTGGTGCGGGTTAGCTTACCCGTACACGCACTAGCCATCCCCTGTTATTTGTGATGAGTTAGTCATCACGAACTAATGTACAGTGCATGTATTTTGGCAGTGATGAATCCATAGAAATAAATATTTTAGTGACGATCCCTGACTTACAGTAACAGTGTTTTCTGCTCAACAAACTTGGGCCCCGTGGACTCTGCGAGCTCGAGCGGTGGCACTATCGAGAACCAGTGCTGTAGTGGCCCGGCAATCTTGTTTTAAATTTTTTCATGGTCATGACCGAGATACCGAAATTTCAGAAATTTCGGCCAAGCTGGACCGAGTTTGACCGAAATTTTCAGGAAAATTAGGAAAATGGTGTAGAAAGTATTCTGCAGCTATATTACTCAATATTTCATAAAAATAAGAATCATATCAACCAATTTAGCTCTCGAGTTGATTTATATTTGTTTTCCATAACAATTGAACAATGTTTAAGCAGCATTTCGGCATGAATTCAACACCTTTTCTGCACAATTTCAGAAGCATTTCAGCACAAGAATTTCAGGAGCAACATTTCAACAGAAATTCAGCATTTCAGCAGCAGCATTTCAAGCAGCAATTCAGCATTTCAGCAGCAACATTTGAGCAAAATTCAGCAGCATTTTCAACAGCATTTCAGCAACAATTAAGCACAAATGTAAGAACAATTGAACAACTAAATCAGCATTCCACAGTTCATTTTACAGTCCAAAACAAGTCCACAGTCCATAGTTCATAACAATTCATAAAAGCATAACATAAATCTTATCGTTTTCTCTTTGTTGCCTTCTCGGGAGAACTATTTATTAAGCTATTGATATCCTTTTCTTTCCTTGCCTTCAACTTTTTCAGCACAACATTTGTTTCCTCTTCACGATGGAATGGGGGGTGAAGGTGTGCACCTAAAAAACAATAACACAATGAGCAAAACAGGGAAGACATATAAAAAGTCATAGAGAAGGGAAGGGACAACCTTGGTAGCATGTTGCCTCATCATCACTATTGTCTTCTTCATTATTCTGTTCATCACTATCCGTATCATCGTATTGGGAGCTATGAAGCGAAGACTCCTATGCGCTATCTTCTTCAACTTCAATATCTTCCTCTTCAAGCATTTTCCCTTTTGCATTCTTCTTCACCGCCTTTCTAGCTGCCATTTTTATCTTAGTCTTCCGCCTATCGATGCTTTGCACCGGCAATAAAACTATGGGGCTACTCGGCGAGGGTGAATCCGGTGGACTGCCGAGGAACACAAAAGAATTATACTGGTTCAGGCCCTCAAGATGAGATAATACCCTACGTCCAGTTGAGGTGTTATTCCTCTGAGGTATATGTAGATCGATGATCTAGTTGATCTTGTTGTGCTTGCCCTGAGGGGCGCCCTGCCTCCCTTTATATACTAGGGGACAGGGGACATGATAAGAATCCCAGTCGGATATGACCAAAGGATTTCCTTCTTAGAGATAGAATCCTATCCAACTAAGGCTATGTTTCCTTATTATTCAAGGCACAGCCTGCCGGGTGCTATCTTATCTCTAATTACATGGTCTGGCCCATCCTCTATCCGAGTGGCCCATGTACTGGTAATGAGGTACCCGGGGCCCATGGCCTCCACAGTAGCCCCTGAGACCTTCATAGTTGAGTCACAGTTGATGCCGAGTGCTCATCCTCCACGGTGAAGGTTGCCCGAGTGTGATGCGCCCGAGTACTCTTTATCCGAGTAAGTTTTCTCCCGAGTCCTGCTCTATGTCAGCTGGCAGCGAGGCTATGAAGGGCTTCATGTAGATATATGAATAGTGTGCGCCGAATAGGCGCACCTATTAGGTGTAGCCCCCGACTTTGTGCTTAATTGTGAAGACAATTAAACATAAAGTCAAAGATCTTTCACCTGAAAATCCTTCCCGAGTAGATTACTTTGGGTATTTGTGACTCTTCGGTATCATGTCAACCGGAATAAACTTTATAGTCTTGCCGAGTAGAAGACTACTCGTATGTAGGACTCTTCGACTTTATGTCAGTCGGAATATGAGTTTATAGTCTTTTCCGAGTGGCGTCCCACCCAAAAGTTAGACTCTTCCGCATCATGTCAGCGGGAACAAAGATTTATAGTCTCTCCCGAGTAGTGCACTACTCGAAAGTTAGACTCTTCAGCGTCATGTCGGCTGGAATAACGTTGCTCATGGCAACTGGTGGCCACGCATGTAGGCCGAGTACCACTTAATGAAAATAAATCTATGGCGTGGTCAGGTGTACTCGAGAAAGATACCTGCATCTCCAATTTTAATGAAGACCAGCTTGCGATCCTTATAAGGATATATCCTCGAAACCTGATGGATAACACAGATACCCAAACATATATGTTTAGCAATAAGACTCTCATGAAGCGTATCTGTTTATCTCGTCGGCTCCTGTTAGCAGCACCAGCACTATAATTTCAACTCAGCTTGCTGGAGGCCCATATGGAGCATGCTACTGTAGGAACTCATATCTTGTTGGCCCAGTGCGGACGATGTAGGCCCAAGCCCACTTAGTCGGCATTGGCTCTATAAAAAGACGGGGAGAGAGAAAAAGATTCCGTCGTCTTCCCCAAATCAGCCAATCTCTTCATCTTCCACCTTCGCGCCCAACTTTTCGCCTCCCGCCCGGCTAGGGTTAGCTGCTGCTATTCCCCACCCGAACTGGGGCGATTTCAATCCTCCCCGTTTGCTCCAAGCCCCTGATTTGCTTTTCCCCAAATCTCATCGCCTCCAATCATGCCGAAGGTTTCAGATCTTGCGGGGGTGCCGGGAAGTTCTTGGCCGGTGTCGGATTGTGGCTCGATGAAGCTGAAGCGGCTGGAGAATGAACTGAAGCTGCCTAGCCAAGAGGTGATTCGCTGGCGGCCGGCTAAGGATGAGTCGAGCCCGAATCCCCAACCCGGAGAGACGGTAGTTTTCGCCTCCTTTTTCGATCGAGGCTTATGCCTTCCATCTTCTGATTTCTTCCGCCGTGTCCTCGACTTTTACGAGCTAGAGTTGGTGCATCTGAACCCCAACTCCATTCTTCAGATCTCTATATTTGTTACTCTTTGCGAGTGTTTCTTGGGTGTTGAACCCCATTTCATCCTCTTCCGACACCTGTTCCACATCAAGCCCCAACCTTCCAAGAGCAATATCAACGTGATTGGAGGGGCTGGTCTTCAACTGAGGAGCGATGGGAAGAAAACGTATATTGATCTGCCCTTGAAATCTTCTCTGAAGGGCTGGCACAAGGAGTGGTTTTATTGCGCCGATCTGGCTCCTTCCTTGCGCCCGTTTACTGGTATGCCGCCGACGGTGTTGCCAAGCTGGTCCGCGGAGCCGACCTTTGAAGAACTGGGCTAGGCACATATATTGCTGACGAAGATATATGACCTCAAGAAGGCCGACTTGACAGGTCCTTGGGTGGCTCGTCGCTTTCTGACAAGGTGCGTTCAGCCGCTGAAACTCAGGAGCTCATTCGGCTAGGCCTTCAAAGGCAAAAATGATCCTGACCGAGTGAGCAACGAGTCAGCTGACAAGAAGGAGGTGACCGCGACCCTGTTTGGCTATTTCTCTGAAGGGGTGATCGCGACCGAGGACGACAAGCGCCGGATTGCGGCTTATAGCTTCATTCGGCCTCGGACCAAGGTAACCTTTAATCCTTCCTTTGTGACGGATGCCCGTGAAACCGTAGCTGTTCAGGGTATCATGACACATTTGGTTGACTCACTTATGGTGGCATGAAGAATTTGATGAAGACTCCCGTCCATTGTCGGCGGTCGCGTCGAAGAAGAGGCCGAGGAGTCCCTCTGCTGCCCAACCCGGCTCTAAGAGAGCGGGGAAGAAACCAATTTTATATCGGGGCGAGGGGCCATGACGGCGCGCGCCGTAAGCGGCAGCTTGAAAATAAAGGACGCCGCTACCGCAATGCCCACACGGTCAAGTCCCAGGCTCAGACCTGCGGGTTCGAGCCCAACGTTGCCAAGCCCGGCGGCGGCGCCACCAAGGGGCCGGCTAGAGCAGGGGCCGCTTGGGGCGAAGGCGCCCGAGCCGACCATACCAGAGTTGGGGCCGACTTGGGTTGATACGCCTCTGCCGACGATGACGCCGACCGGGCCGACTGCCGGAGCTAGCGCTCCGCCGGGGGACGGGCCGCTCGGCAAGAGGCTGAGGTTCTCCAAGAGGTGCGCTGCTCCGGGTCTTCTGTAGTCTTTGCGTGTTGAAGTGATGTCTTGGTTCGTCGTGCAGGAAACGGGCCGACATTGATCTCAAGGAGGTCGATCCGTCGGCTCCACTTGATGAGCCTACCCCAGCCGAGCCAGCGGCCACGAACGCACCTGTCGAGCCGGCGGCCGACCCGGTTACTGAGACCGAGGTTGTTCCGACTCCAGGGCCGCTGCCGCCACCCGACCGAGTGGTTGCTGCTGACACTGAGGCCTCAGCCCCCGAGGCACCGCGCGTCGCGGAAGCCGCGGACGGAGCCCCCGGGCCGGTTCCCGAAGTCGTGGGGGAAGGCGGTGCCGAGGCCAGGACCCTGTCGCCGTCGTGGTTGTCGTCGTCACCATCGCCGCCGCCGCCGCCGCCGGAGATCCCACACCTGCCTCGGATTGAAGCTCCTCCACGTGCAATGCCCCGGACCTTTACGTGGACAACCCGCGACGGCACTGTGAAAAGCTTCAGGCTCGATGAAGCCGTTGCAAGGAGGGAGCGCGAAAGCCTGCTTCGTGCCGCCATCAGTGGGTCCCAAGGGGTCGCGGTATGGTTCTTGTAGTAGAGCTCCAGCAACCTTCTTGTTTTGAAGCTTGACTCCATCTTTGATCCGTCTTTTATCCCGAACAGAAGCTTGTCGACTGCAATGAGGCGATGACGGAAATCCTGGTCGATGTAGCTCCCCAACTCGCCGAGTTGGAACAGCTCCGGGCCTTAAAGGCCGAGATGGAGAAGCGTCATGCGGGGAGGGAGGCCTGGCTGAAGAGTAGCGCCGATCAGCTCAGGGCGGAGACATGGGCCCAAGCCAGAAAGATCAGAGGTAAAATCCTGGGGTATATCTTCCCGACTGAACCGTTGATGTATTCGTCCAGCTGCGCTGTTCCCGACTGCCCAGTTGCGTCACGACTGCACGGTTGAGCTCTTGGCTAATCTGTGGTGCAGACCTCGAAGCTGAGTTGAAGACCCGGACAGAGAGGGAATCGCAGCTGAAGGAGGCTGAAGAAGCCAAGGCCGAGCTTGAGAAGGTCAAGGCCGACCTGACAAAGGCCAACACCGAGCTTGACCGGGAGAAGTCCGAGTTGGAGAGAGCCGTGGTCAAGCTCGGTAAGGAGAAGGCTGAACTGGAGAAGACCGTGGCCGGGTGGGAGGCCGACTACGAAAGTAAGTCCTCAACCCGACTATGATCTTGGCCAATCCATTAGTTATCCTGTGTGTAGCCGATTCTGACAAGCTTACTTGCCGGCTGATCTGGGTAGACATGAGAACCAATGTCCGGGCCCAGTATCAGTTCTACACGGAGGAGATAAGGTTGATCAGGGAGTCACGGGAGGCCCTTGCCGGGTCCGTGAAAGGGCTCCTTGACCTTATAGATCCCCGCCCAGTGGGAACCAGCTGCAGCAGAATCCCTCAGATAGTGGGGCGTCTCGAGGATGCACCGAGTGCCTTGAAAAGGTACTCGGATGAGCATGTTATTGCCGGCGTGGCCCAGACCCTGGCGATGACCAAATCCATATACCCTAGGGCGGATATTGAGGCCATCGGGGAGGGGTTTGCCGAACAGACGACGCCAGAGGAGGCGCTGGAGCTAATCGCCCGGGCGAAGCCGACTGCAGAAATAATTACCCGAGACCTGGGTCTGTAAGGGCAGCAAGTTATGTAGTCGGAACATATAAACTTGTGTAAACAAACATGTGTAAATATGTGTATGGTGCCGCCAAGCTTATTATTCAATTGTCATTAGCTTTACTTGACCGTGTAGTATGCACCGAGTTAGTCTGTCAGAACTTGATAAAAACGTTCGGAGTAAGTAGCTGTACTCGGGCAACGTGACAATCATAGTAAGGCTTCATAACCGAAGTGAAATAAGCTCGTATGTTATTGACAACACACATATATACATGCAGCCCCCGACTCACTACTCGGTTGATACAAGCGACGTAGTGAGTCAGAGGAACTGTACACATGAAAATTATAGAACTCAGGTATAGAAAGGACGTAGCTGTTCTATGTTCCATGAGTTGCCGATGAGAGCACCGTCTTCGGTCTTCAGTCGGTAGGCGCCTGGCCGCGTAACCTCGGCTATAATGAACGGCCCTTCCCAGATTGGGGATAGTTTATGCCTGTCTTTGGTGGTTTGTATTTTCCGTAGGACGAGATCCCCGACCAAAAAGGCGCGGCCACGGACATTGCGATTGTGGTAGCGGCGTAGGCCTTGAAGATACCTTGCCGACTGGATGGTTGCAGTGTCTCTTGCTTCTTCCAGCTGATCTAGTTCGACCAGTCGGGTATTGTTGGAGTCATCTTCTGAGTATGCCCGAACTCGTGGAAAGCCGAACTGTAACTCGGTAGGTAGCATAGCCTTGGCACCATAGACTAGGAAGAAAGGGGATTGCCCTGTTGCCCGACTAACCGTGGTTTTGAGAGACCAAAGAACAGATGGGAGTTCTTGTACCCACCGGCCCGCATATGGTTGTAGTCGATCGAATATCCTGGCCTTGATGCCTTGTAAGACCATACAGTTGGCTCGCTCAACCTGCCCGTTGCTCCGCGGGTGTGCCACAGATTCATAGCAGATCTTGATGCCGAAATCGTCGCAGAAATCTTGGAATAGGCCCGCCGCGAACTGAGTACCGTTGTCGGTGATGATGCGGTTAGGGACTCCGAACCGGTATAATATACTCATGATGAAGTCCTTTGCTCGTGCCGCTGTAATTGTTGCAACGGGTTTATCCTCAATCCACTTGGTGAACTTATCCACCGCGACGAATAAATGTGTGAACCCCCCTGGCGCTTTCTTGAAAGGCCCGACCATGTCGAGCCCCCATACTGCAAATGGCCAGGAGATGGGGATAGTTTGGAGTTCCTGGGCTGGAAGGTTTGTTTGTCTTGCGTAGAACTGGCAACCCTCACACTTGCGAACGATGTCTTTGGCGTCTGTTACTGCTGTGGGCCAGAAAAATCCTTGCCGGTAGGCCTTTCCGACTAACGTCCTGGATGCGGCGTGGTTGCCACATATGCCCGAGTGGATCGAGTGCAGGATCTGCTTGCCCTCCTCGGTGGTGACACAGCGCATGAGGACACCGGATGCGCTCCTTCGGTACAAGTCTTCTCCGACTAGTAGGAAGCTCTTGCTTCGACGCTTTATCTGTTCGGCTTGACTGTGATCTTCTGGGAGTTCGTCGTCTGTGAGAAATTTGACAACAGGAGTCCTCCAGTCTTGACATATGTGCAGCACCTCGTCTGTGGTCAGGGTAGGCTCGCCTCCCGACTGATCTGGTGCCGGTTTCTTCTTGACTGATGGCTCCATAAGTTGCTCGACAAAGATTCCAGCTGGAACTGTTTCTCGTTTGGATCCCATGTTTGCCAGTTCGCCTGCTGCGTCGTTGTATTGGCGCAGGACATGTGTGATTTCCAGCCCGTCGAACTTGTTTTCCAGCTTGCGGACCTCCTGACAGTATGCCGCCATGGTGTCGTCGAGGCAGGTCTAGTCTTTCATGACTTGATTTACCACGAGTTGAGAGTCTCCGCGCACAACCAGTCGACGTATGCCGAGGGATATAGCGATGCGGAGCCCGTGAACCAGTGCCTCGTACTCAGCGACGTTGTGGGAGGCCGGGAAGTGGATTTGTAGGACGTACTTCAATTTTTCGCCAGTGGGGGATGTCAATATGACTCCGGCCCCGGCGCCTCCGATCCGTAGAGAACCGTCGAAGTACATTGTCCAGTATTTTAGCTTAGCTGTTGGTGTAGGCAGTTGGACTTCTGTCCACTCGGCCACGAAGTCGGTTAGAGCTTGAGATTTGATTGCAGTCCGTGGCTGGAAGGTGATGTCGAATGCCATCAGCTCGAGTGCCCATTTAGCGATTCGGCTAGTGGCCTCGCGATTATGAAGGACATCCCCGAGTGGAAATGTTGTGACCACCGTGACTTGGTGTGCTTGGAAATAATGCACCAGCTTCCGGACTGTGATCAGTAGGCCATATAGCAGCTTCTGGACTTGCGGATATCTCGTTTTGGAGTCGGCAAGGACCTCGCTGACGAAGTAGACTGGCCGTTGTATTTTTTGAATATGACCCTGTTCGGATCGTTCAACCACCAGTACCGTGCTGACTACCTGTGTCGTTGCCGCCAGATATAGCATTAGCGGTTCCTGGGGCAGAGGTGACGCCAACACGGGGGGTGATGTAAGGAACTGTTTGAAGTCTTCGAAGGCTCGCTGGGCTTCCGGAGTCCATTGGAAATTGTCAGTCTTTTTGAGTAGCTTGAAGAAGGGCATGCCCCGTTCGCCTAGTCGGGAGATAAACTGGCTGAGTGCCGCCATGCAGCCTGTCAGCTTCTGGACGTCTTTGAGGTTAGTTGGGGGTGCCATGTGCCTGATGGCGTTGACTTTCTCCGGGTTGGCCGCAATGCCGCGGTGCGAGATGATGAACCCGAGTAACTTTCCGGATGGAACGCCGAAGGCGCATTTTTCCGGGTTCAGCTTCATCTTGAATCTTTGAAGGTTTTGGAAGGTTTCTTCCAAGTCAACGATGAGGTCTTTTTTAGACTTGGTCTTGATCACCACATCATCGATGTAGGCTTCCACGTTGCGTCCGATCTGAGTATGCAGACACCGCTGAATAGCCCTTTGATAGGTTGCGCCCGCGTTCTTCAGACCGAACGGCATTGTGATATAGCAGTACGCTCCAAACGGTGTGATGAAAGATGTCTTCAAGCAGTCTTCTTCCCTCAGGCTGATTTGATGGTATCCCGAGTAACAGTCGAGAAAACTGAGTAGGTCGGCATGTCGGAAGGTTTCCACGCGAAGATATCCTTGTTGGCTTGGAGGAAGGTGACGAGCGCGTCTTCCTATTTGGGGTCGAGTCCGGTCCCGACTAGAGCAGTCTTGGAGGGGTCGGAAGGGTCCAGGGGGATCTTCTTCGTGTCGGAGTCCGCTGAGATTCCCGACTTTGCTGCTTTTTTAGCCGGAACTTGATCTTGCTCGACTTCAGATGTGACGGCTTGCCGAATGTTCTCGCGTCCGACTGCCGCCTCTTGTGATTGGGCCAGTTCGCAGCTCTCCTTGTCGCAGGTGAAGGCTTGCTTGACGTCGCTGCGGAGGGAGAGAACTCCTGCTGGTCCGGGCATCTTCAGCACCATGTATGTATAGTGCGGTATCGCCATAAATTTGGCGAGTGCTAGTCGTCCGAGTATCACGTGGTACGCGGTCTCGAAGTCGGCGACCTCGAAGCAGACAGTTTCTGTGCGGAAATTATCCCACGTGCCGAAGGTTACCGGCAGGGTTATCTGTCTGAGTGGAGTTGATGACAGGCCGGGAATTATCCCATGGAAGGGCGCGGTGCTCGGCCGTAGTTCTGAACGAGGAATTTTCATCTCGTCCAAAGTCTTGGCGAACAGGATATTGAGCGCGCTGCCTCCGTCAATGAGGGTTTTCTTCAGCCTGATATTTTTGAGGACCGGGTCCAGGACGAGTGGATAGCGTCCCGGGTGGGAAACCCGATCTGGGTGATCTGCGCGATTGAAGGTGATGGCCATCTCTGACCAGCGCAGGTATTGGGGGGCGTCGGCCGTAGAGACCGTGTTGATGTCGCATGCTGAAAGCTTTTGTTTGCGCTTGGACTCGTACGCGAGTGGTCCCCCGAAGATATGGTTGAGCTCGGCTTGAGGATCTTGGAAGTCGTCAGTCGGACCCGAGTCTGGCTTCTCTTTGTTCTTGTCGGCGCCAGATGATGAAGTCTGCTCGGAGGCAAACTTTTTGAGCATATAGCAGTCTTTGGCCGAGTGCTTTCCCTTGGGGTGAAAGGGGCATGGCCCGCTCATGACTTTTTGGTAGTCGTTGTTCCGCTGGGGCCGCGACCGGCTGCGCTCCATGTTGGCCACCTTGTTGTCCGACTTCCGTTTACGGCTGCCGGACTTGTTTTGAGATGGCTCGTTGTTGGCTTTCGCCTTCTGTTCTTTTTGTCGGGGCTCCTTCTTCTCGTCAAAGGCCTCGGCGACTGGTTCGGCTGAGTCGGCGTATTTATTGGCCATGTCGAAGAGCGCCCGGACTGTGGATGGTGGCTTCCGAGTGAATTTTGCGATAAGCGGAGCGTCTTTTACCCCTTTGCGAAAGGCGGCAATGACGGCTTCGTCTTTGATCGTTGGGATTTGGTTGCGCTTCTCGGAGAACCTTTTGATGAATTCGCGCAAGGACTCATTTTTCTTCTGGTGCAGTTGATAAAGATCATGCTCCGAAGCGGGTCTGTCGTAGGTCCCCTGGAAATTAGCGATGAACCGCTCCCTGAGTTGTCCCCAGGAACCAATCGACCGCCTTGGGAGACCTGTCAGCCATGTCCTCGCCGAGTCGGCTAGCGCGACTGGGAGGTAGTTAGCCATGACTCTGCTATCACCACCAGCGGCGTGAACTGCTAGGGTGTAGACGGTGAGCCAGGACTCGGGGTTTGTCTTGCCGTCGTACTTCTCGATCCCGGTGGGTTTAAAGCCAGTCGG
This sequence comes from Oryza meyeriana var. granulata, assembly GCA_003991445.1. NCBI lineage: Eukaryota > Viridiplantae > Streptophyta > Magnoliopsida > Poales > Poaceae > Oryza > Oryza meyeriana. Next base: position 41,605 of record RYFJ01002678.1, on the reverse strand, counting down.
CCACAAGACGTCCTGTAGCTCCCGAGTGAAGGCTGGGATGCCTTCGTCTTCGTGAGGGCTCCGACTCCGATCTTGGCGATGTAGTCGCTCATGGTGGAGGCCGAAGCGCTCGTTTTCGTCTTCCAGTCGGCGGCGTTCATCTTCTTCGCGTTGTTCGCGTTGGGCATTCAGGGTGTGGCGGAGGTCCCGGTGCAGTCGAACTCGGAGGTCCTGATTGGGTCGGCGGTCGTAGCAGCGACGCCGCCGGTTGTCATTATTGGTATTGCCGAGCGTTGTTTGCCGGGACTCTTCGCGTTGCCGACTGGAGCCGGCCGCCCAACGTCGTGCTGATGTAGATGAGCCTGCCGCCGGAGAACCCGGGCGATTGGTCGGTATAGCGGTGTTGCCCAACTGCTGTTGCTGCTGACAGGCAGGAGCTGTGATCATCGCCTTGATCTTGGCGATAGTCGGGGTGGCCTGGTGATCGGCCCCGAGCTGGAGTGTGTCTAGCAGAGTCGCTGCGGCCGCAACGTTCTGTTGTGGCGTGACGAAGACGTCGTGGTCGCCGATCTTGGTTTGGAGGATCTGTTGCTGAGCGACTCGCCCAGCCTCGCGTAGCTCGTTGTTGCGAGCTTCGCGGTTGGCCTCCTCTTGTTGTAGCCGGCGCGCCTCCTCTTGTTGCTCCTCTTGTAGTCGGCGTACCTCGGAAGGTGGTGTTGAAGCCATGAAGATCTCACGGGAGAGGGGGAAGCTTGCCGAATTAAAGTCCGAGCTAGCGCTCGAACCGCTGTCCGACTTGGTGTCGGACTCCGAATAGTTTATCGGAGTGAGAACGACTCCGACCTCTCTAGATACAATCTGAAACGGCGCTTGGCCGTGTCCAAACTGAATCGCGGGAGATCGGGTTTGCTGCGCAGGGTAAAGATGCGCAGCGTCGCCGGAGTTGTTCAGGAAGTTGATGACTTCTCCCCTTCTCGGCCCAACTCAAGCTGGCTCAAGGCCTAGCGCAAGCCGGACGCCGAAGGAGAGGGTTATCCCGATGTTCGGCGATGTGAAGGACTGCCGCAGGAAGTCGCTGAAGGAGACGACGGTGTCCTGCATGCCGACTGGCGCAACGTCGGCTGGTTCCCCGGCTGGCAAGATTGGATCTACTTCAGCCAGGGTGAGATTGCCGAATTGATCGGCGGTGAAGTCTAAGCTTCCGAAGGTAATTGCATCTCCGGGGAAGAACTCATTGCTGTTGACTCCGTTGATTGAATCCATCGAATCTTCAGATGAGGAATTCGCCAGAGGCCCCTACCTGGCGCGCCAACTGTCGATGCTTTGCACCGGCAATAAAACTATGGGGCTACTCAGCGAGGGTGAATCCGGTGGACTGCAGAGGAACACAAAAGAATTATACTGGTTCAGGCCCTCAAGATGAGGTAATACCCTACGTCCAGTTGAGGTGTTATTCCTCTGAGGTATATGTAGATCGATGATCTAGTTGATCTTGTTGTGCTTGCCCTGAGGGGCGCCCTGCCTCCCTTTATATACTAGGGGACAGGGGTACATGATAAGAATCCCAGTCGGATATGACCAAGGGATTTCCTTCTTAGAGATAGAATCCTATCCGACTAAGGCTATGTTTCCTTATTATCCAAGGCACAGCTTGCCGGGTGCTATCTTATCTCTAATTACATGGTCTGGCTCATCCTCTATCCGAGTGGCCCATATACTGGTAATGAGGTACCCGGGACCCATGGCCTCCACACCGCCTTTTCCTTCTTAATTCTTCTATTTCTTCCATGACAACGGTCAATTATCTTCATCAAGAACTAGTGTTGATCCACTCCTTGAATTAGCAAACCATTCCATGATTGGGTTATTTTCATCAAAGAATGTGGTATTCATGAGCAATGCACAAGGATCGATCTCTTTCTCTTTGTCATCAAGGTGGCTTTCCAATTGTTGCTTGTACAACTTCAAGTTGTAAAGCATATAAACTAGCTTGTGGAGTTTTGCATATAACCAAGCTTGTTGCTCACTTTCATGTGGATCAATGCAAAAGTGCTCCAATTACGCTTGCAACCACTTGCGGACATACATTCTGATACGATACGCACTGGATATTTGCCCCAAATCAGGACAATCCCCTCCATAAAGCATCCACCAACCGCCTATAAGTTCATGACACTAAATAATTCAGAACATGCTATCCAAAACCTCAAAATACTAATTAATTCAGAACATGTCATCCAAAAGCTCAGGATACTAAATAATTCAGAACATGCCACAAACAATTTCAAGGTACTACATAATTTAGGAAAGGCCATTTCAGGACATGCCAAAATAAAGTTTGGGATAATAATAAATTCATACCATGCCAGAATAAAGTTTATGGTACAAATTAATTTAGAAATCACAACATGACATCTAAAAGTTTTTTATCACTTGCCTGGGCTCAAAGTTGTAGCTTCAATCCAAGCGGTTCTAGAGTCAAAGATCCCCCTATTAGTACGGAATGTTTCAATCCATGAGCAGCAGACACACCTCCTGGGCGAGCTATCCTCTCTATTGCCAAAGTTAGTGCCTTCAAATACTCAGAGTAGTTGCTTATGGGAAAATGGTAATGAGCAGAAAGGTCTAGAACAACAGCTATATATAGTCAAAATACAACAAGTTAATGCAAGTGATGATTTCATTAATATCTGCAAATTAGAGGAAGGCAAATAAAACACACATGCAAGCATCAATGTGCCTTCTTGTATATAATTGGTCCGGCGAAACAACAGACCCAAAAACCAATTAAATTTTTCTCTATCCTCGCCGAAATGGTTTTCCATCTCAGCTAATGCAGACATAAGTTTTGGAATGAACCCGGAAATTGTAGCACCCTTTTGTTGATCAGCAAATCGCAAAGCAACATATAATGGCCTCACACAATCAAGCACCCACCGAACATCATTCCACCAGTTCCTTCCAGTCAAGCACTCATCTGTGTAATCATAGTCATCCTCGGTGATCTATTCACTATTCATCCATTCTTCAGAAACCATCCATTTCTGAAACTTGTCCTTCCTGTCCAAGAAACTTTGCAAGAATATGAATACGGATCCAAACCTAGTAGCATTAGGGTGAATCAACTCTCCACCTATATTCTTTTTCATATCATCATGCAACCTATTATGGCTGTAAAAGAAATTGCAAAAACACTTGACACTGACCACTGTTTGTGAAATCCTTTCATCTTTACTTATGTCCTTCAACATAAGGTTGACAATGTGAGCTGCACATGGTTGCCAAACGATCTAAGGATACTGTATGGTAAGCTTGTGGCATGCCTTCTTGAAGTTTGACCCATTGTCTATGATAACTTGGACAACAGAACTAACGCCAATCTCATCAACTAGCACTTCCTTAATTATCTCAGAAATGAACTTTGAATTCTGAAAGTGACCAGATGCATTCACAGACTTGTGAAAAAACATGCAACCAATTCATCTAATCATAAAGTTTATGATGCTCATTTGTGTTGGCCCAGTCAAGTATCACACAGCACACTCACGCTGAACTCGCTCATTTCTGATTTGAATTGAGCAACATACTCCTCCATCTCATTGAAGTTATATTGTAAGTAAGGTCCATCTATAGACGGCCAACTGGGCTATGCCGGAACAGGCTAGCCCAGGCATGGTGCTACAGTGCACGTGTCGTGCCGGCCGGGACATGGTTGAAGTTGGGCAGTGCCAGCATAGCCTGGTAGGCCGTGCCGTGCTTGGGCCGTCAGGGCAGCATGCCGGGCCGGCATGGCCCACCCTGGCTGCTGTAGCGAGACGGCATGGCACGGCACAAGGCGGCCCGCTATGGCATGCTGGGTTTGGCATGGAATGGCCAGCAGGCGGCACGGCAGGCGACCAATCCGGTGCTGACATGTGTCCTCCAACGGCTTGTTGAAACCCCATTTTTTGAATTTAGCCGTTGGAGGGCCAAAAAATCCAAAAAAAATCCGAAAAAATGTTAAATTTTTTTCTATAAATAGGGCAGCCACCCCCAACATCTTGGCTCATCCAAACCTGTCATATTGTGCTCTCTTGTACTAGTTTGTGAATTGTAAGTTTGTGTTCTAGTTTCAATTTTTGAGTTAGAAAAATTTTGTCTAAGGATCAAAAATATATTGGGGAAGCCTCCACTGCTCCACTTCTCCACTCCTACAATTTAAAAAACTTTCAGCATTTCGTTGTTTGTTTGTACTATTTATTCGTTATATGAATTAAGTTTTTATATTTATATTTTAGGATGGATTTGAACTACCCGTTGTTCCAATTAAGCGACTTTGACCCGAACTACATGCCGATGTCAGCTCCTACACCGCAAGGATAGCTTGAAAAAGTACATGCGGCTTCAAAAGGATCAGGAACTATGAGTGGGAGTGCATCGATGGCCATCTGCTCAAAGAGATCAAGAACTTTCACCGCTTGGCAACATTTTCATGAGATCAAGAAGACCAGCACCGATGGAAGGGAGGTAACGTGCACGAAATGTAGAATTTACAAAACTAAACTATCTGGAAAATCTTCTAGTGGAACAGGGCATTTGAAGCGGCATGCGGAAGCCTGTGCAAAGAAGCAAGGATACCAACTACGACAGCAACAACTGCTGCTAAATCCTGGCGGTACGTACATGGGAGTACGATCCTTAGGTAGCGCGATAATCGCTTACTCGTTTAATTGCTAGACAGGATTTACCCTTAAACTTTGGTGAGTCTACTGCATTTGAGAATTACATTAAAACTGCTCATAATACTAGGTTTCAATTTGTTAATAGATAGACCACAACCCGTGACTTGGTGAGTGTTTTATAACCAAGGCCGGGACATAGTTGAGGAATTATTTGCTACATGCACCTTTTCTGTTAGTACCACCTTTGATCTCTGGAGTGACTTAAGGACTATATAAGTGTAGTTGCTCATTTTGTTGATGATAATTGGTAACTAAAAAAAAGTTAAAGAGGACTATATAAGTGTAGTAGCCTTAAGATTAATTGATGTTGCACATACTGCTGATAATATTGCTAGAAGAATATCTACAGTTTGTGAGGAATTTGGCCTCACAAATAAAATCTTTGCAGTAATATTAGATAATGGAGCTGCAAATTCCAAAGCCACGGATGTCGGTGTGGAAACACCTATAGGAGGGATCCGAAGGGACCCCCTTTGTGAGTTCAGCCGAGAGAATCAGTGAGTTTTTCATCAGTTGTAGGTAGTTGCTGAAGTAAATGAGATATGAGGGATAATACAGGTTCAGGCCACCCGGAGATGTAATACCCTATTCATGTTGTGTTCTTGGTTCTTGGAGATCTACTTCCTTTTCCGAAGGGTTTACAAGAATTAGCCTGTGAATCCTCTTTTTTGGGCTCTCCTGCCCCCTCCTATGAGCTTGGCTCTCCCCTTATAAACTTTTGGGGAATAGCACAGCGGCCGTCAGTCTGGGTTTAGGAAATTAAGTACGCTATGTCTTGTCTTGTGCTGGCTGGTGGGTCCAATTGCTTCTCCCTCCCATGGCCCTCTTTGAGTTGGCGAGGGGCAGAGCAATGGTGGATAGCCATGTGTCCGGTGTGGCTGTCCTAAGCTTGCGGAGGAAGGCTAAGCTTGTCCCGCTGACCGTGGGGCCATGTGCTTGCCTCTCGCCGAAGGAATAGGTACTAGGATGTCACGTCCTGATAAATTTGTCCTAGTAATATTCACTTACTAAATAGAATAATAGAATTTTATTAAAAACTGAAGGAAAATAATCAAACAATAAAATATGTCCAAGAAAATTCAAATGTGGCCTAGAGTATTTTTTTTAAATTCTCCATGCCCTAAAATGTCTCCCCAATTTTTTATAGGAATTTTTAAAACACATTAACTAATTATTAAGCAACAACAACAATTTTCTGGGTTTTTATAAAAAGAAAACTAAAATTAACCTCCTTTTCTCTAGGGCCGGGCCCAACCCATCTCCTCTCTCTTTCTCTAAGCCTGTCTCCCTCGGCCTAGCTTGCCCGAGCCATCCACCCCTCCCTGCCTGGGCCGGCCTTGCCCACGGCACAATAGCCCTGCTTGATTGCCTCCTCGGCTTGGTCCTCCCTCTGCAGCCCAGCCAGCCACCTCGGCCCAGCTCCCCACGTGGCCTGCTCACTCTCCTCCTGCCTGCAGCCCAGTCTGCCTTCCACCCGTCCAGCTTGCTATAGCCCAGCTGCAGCCCAGTGCATCCTGCCACTGACGAGCGGGGCCTACTCATCAGGGTCTTCTCCTACCTCTAGCCGGCCGCCCCTCTCTCTCTCTCCCCATGAAAATCACAGCCATTCCCCTCCCCCCACTAATTCGCTTTATTAAAAATTCCCCGTGTACATAACTATTTTATTTAGCCATTCCTATATTCCTTGTTATGGCCTTATTAATTGTATGTTATATTGTTTGCCTTGACAACCCTAGGTAACAAAAACAATCTAGTGAGAACTCTATATATGGTCCTTACTAGGAATTCTAGGTTTATGCTTAGCCATGCTTAATCAGAAACAACCTAGTTGTTTTGTAATGATTTAGACTTTGGGAATAATTACAATCATGCTTAATGTTGGAATAGTGGCTGACTAGCCAGGACATGTTGGAATCTCATTCAAAATTCCCCAAACTCGGTTTTCGGCTAGACTAGAGGTACTTGGGTTGTTTTTAGTTAGTCGTACCTCGGCCATCATAAGGACTAGTCTTCGGGCCTCTGTTGCAAAGCATAAACCGTACAGTCACATGTCTAATGGGTAAGGCTTAATCCGTAAGCTTAGTCTAGTTGTAAATGATTTGACACAGTGGGGCAAATGATGCGCAGTATGGGTCCGATGTCTACGCAAGTGAAGGCCAAGATGGCAAAGTTGCATGGGGGCTTAGACCACGTCTTCTCGACCCAAGTCACCTAGCAGGGAACAAGAGGTCTAGGTCGGTCTATGGTTTAGGGTTGGACTGAGTGAAGGGTTATGTCATGTTCTTGGCTTTCCGGGTACCTTCACGGTATTGCGAGCGCCGATGTGCAGTCATGTATCATGTCTTCTGGGTAAAGTGTACACCTCTTGCTAGAGTATAAACTATTCGAATAGCTGCGCCCTCGGTTATGGGCAAGCCTAGCAATGTACCCAAGTTAGAGCTTTTCTCCTGGATTTTGGAAGGTTGGAATCATGACACTCATAGCGGGCAGTTTAGCCTGGGTTAAGGCCGGTTTGTGTGGGTGTGCAGCCATGGTGATAATATTGTTTAGACTAAGATTGTGCTTTGAAATGTGCTTTAAATCTAAACTATTTGGAAGATAGCTTTCTGGAAAATTCAGCCCTACTATATTATTCCTTGTACCCTTTGCATTTTGTGCATTCCGGGTATGTCTTGCTGAGTAATATGGGTGGTACTCAATCTTGCTCAACACCTCTCTTCAGAAGAAGCTTTTGAGATGAAGTCCTTGGTGGAGTCCTGGCTTATACCCTAGTTGAGCGCCTGTGAAGATGGAGCCGTAGGCCCGCTAGCCTGCTGTTGTTTTATTTTGTTTGTCAGGCTTTATGAGCCTTTGTAATAATGTAAATACTATCAATATAATAAAGATGTGCGTTTGTATCAATTTTGTTGTAGTGTACACCGGCTTTTCCTGGGACGGGGATCCACTAGCTATTGGGGAAAATGGTGTTTTTCCCGGTCGTGACAAAATTGGTATCAGAGCTATCTTGACTATAGGATAAGCAAATGGACAAAACCTAAGGACATACTTCATAAAGAAAATTATTTGCGAAATTTCCTTTTTCTTTCTTCTCCCATGCTATTCACAAAACGTTTACTAGTTTCCCCTTCTTGGTTTCAACGGGTACCAGATGTACGGAGTTGCAAAGCAAGCTGGACAAAATGCTAGAGGATGCAACAGTTCGTTACAGTGGATATTGAGATGATATATTCAAGAAGATCGAGGAACTTGAGGAAAGAATAGAAGCATGTAAGTCAAGACGTTGATCAGAAGAAGAATAAGTTACTTCCCCTCCATTGAAGTGCCAGAAGACCGCGCAATTCTCGAGCGAAGTGAAGGAGCCAACATCGGAAGATTCCCCTCCACGCCCCAAGAAGGAGTGATGATCCTGAAGAACCTTTCCGCAAAACCTAAGCTATCCAAAAGTAGTGACGTTTTCTGTTTCTTGTGTTTCTTTCCTTGTGGGTATAGGGTATGCCTTGCATCGTTCATGATGTGCCCATACTAGGTTGCTTGTCTAATCAACTTGCAGAATAAGTGTTACATACATCATATCAATAAAAGATTAGATCTTTTAAGGTCTTATCCTTATTTCTAAGCTATCTTCTTCTCTATTTCCCCTCTTCCGCTTAAAACTCGGCAGCAGATGGTTGACAATGGAAAGAGCATGATAGTCGGACGCTTGGATGGGGATGTCATTAGCCCCCGAACAAGTGAGACAACTGCTGCAAAAGATACTGCACAGACTCAACATGTAATCAAGCAGAATGTGCTACTCACTACACCACTATAGCAAGTAGGCAGCGACACCAGAACTGGCATCCAAGCCAGTGTGTTCTAGTGGAAGCACCCACTACACAAGTCGTATTACCGTCATTTTCTCAAGGGACATGTGCACCAAAGCCACCATCAGGCATAAAGGCGGCAAGTTCTATATGCAACGATTGTGGTGAACAAGGACACTATGCAAGAAATTGCCCTTGGAAGGTATATGCAAGGATTGAAGATGTTCCACATAGCCTCAAAGAACAGAAGACACAGGATTGTACTAATTCAGAGAATCCTAGAGTATGGCAAACCAAGATGAGGACAAGTAAAGCACCGATAATGATGGAAGAAGATTTCACATATTGGGATTTTACTATCACAGAGTTCTCTCCAAAGTATAGGTTGGCTGTACCTTAGCGATTGAGAGGACGGACTTACCGTGTAGGATGTCAGTTAACAGAATATCTCATCCTCCATGGCTCTATACAGTCAGATAGTGAGCTTTCAGACCAGCTAACCTCTGATGACGACTCTCATGAGGAAGACTCAAGGAGCTTAAGGAGTTCAAGGCATGCACCCGTTGCGGAGAAATTTTGGACATGTTGCTAGCTTGTGTACCACTCTCTGCCCTCACTGTGAAGAAGATCATCCACCAGGCGAGTGTCCTACAAGAAGGATCACATGTTTTCTGTGTGAAGGAATGACCATGTGCCAAGAGATTGCCAAAACAATGAGCTGCCAACCAAGGCTACGGAGATTCAACGAAAGACTATCCAACTCCGTCATGAACTCAGGCCTACCAGCAACAACAATAGAATCACCACTGATGTTTAGCATAATCAAACACTAGAGGTGGTAAAGGATGGCAACACAGCCCACAACAATGACCAAGGTTCCCAACGAGCTCCAACCTAAAATCCAAGTGCATAGGTCTGAAGGGATATACCTCATGTTCGATCAGATATCACATGTTATCATTGTCATGACACTGGACACTTTGCCAATAGGTGACCAAAACGGAAGCGTTGGTTTGCCAACAACTCTCTGAAGCCAAACTGTTTCCCACGACGAATTGTTATCAATGCCACCAGTAATAGTTCAGCCGCTCAATTCGCAGCAACCATAGTACCAACAGAACACGGTAAAAAGGACACACCAGGCCAAGGTGATGGTAGTCCTTTCCAATTTCAAGCAGCCATCAGTTAGATGGATGTCGTTAGCACTGATGCACCTCATAGTGTTCCAGACCAGATGCTAGATAATCAACTGTAGAAAGAAGAAGCTAGGGAAAGAAAATGCTAGTTTATTACTAGTGAAGGGACAAAGAACATTTCTCTAGGAGATATTCATAGCTGAAGTGTTACCTGCAACATCATTCCAGCCATAAGGAACCAAAAGGGATATGACTATCGCAGCATGGTCATTAAAGCAAATGCAGAGTAAGTCGGGTTCTGAGCTAATCCGAAGGAACAATAGAACTATTGTATCTTTTTTCAAGTGCTTTCCTTTGTGTACAAAAGTTCTCTACAATTATGTAAAAAGAGAGAAAAGAAAATAAAGAATGGATTTGGAAGTTATATATGTTTTATTTTGAGAATTTCAAAGTTAAACGGTCTGTACAATTGTTACTGACAAAAGAAACCTAGAGTTTCTTTCTTGATGAATTATATTTCTCAATGGATTTAACGACCTGGTTGAGAAGAGAACCAATTTGAAAAGTGGATTCAACATTGGTGATGGATTGTCTAATGAATATTATGGAGACACTCATCTTAAAGGCCATATTAATGGTAATTTAAGCCTGTCGAGTATAGGTTATGTTTTGGAAGAGACATTGTTGAAAGAATAGCATGAATTCCTAATCCAGAAATTTCACCAAAGACAATCTTTGGCAACAGCACCCTAATGGTGTCTGCACGGATTGAAAAAGGTCATCCTTTTCTTATGGTAGTCGAGCCGATACAGCTTTTAACAAACCACTTCAAAGTATCTTTGAAGACAACAGATGAATTGCACAACGTTACAGAGTGAGTTGGAAGAATGCAAACAAAATGCATGAGAGTAGGCAGAAAGGTGATTGATAAAGGATATCCAGGAAAGGGATCATCCCTAGGAAAGGAGGTTTACCCCGAAGTCTTTATGGAGAGCAACCAAGGTTAAGATCATGGATGACCTCACAGGGAAGGAGTTTCCCCAAAGTTTGAGTCAAGGCAGCTGCAAGTGTATAATCTTTATGTGTAGAAGGTATAGAGGAAAGTGCTAGAAGTTTCAGGTGGAAACTTGGGTACAGGAAGTAAAGCTGACAAGTTGACAAGTTGGTGACATGACAAGTTGGTACTTCGATTAGAACATTTTCCCATCCAGTCAAGCAAGAAAAATTTCGACAACACACTTGTGGGAAGGAATTGTGATAACAGTCAACCCATAACCAGTAATGATATGTAGAGGGGAAAAAATATACCGGGAAGAAAGACAACCCTGGTAAGGAGTAATTTCAGAAAGACCAAAGTTCAAAATTCTTGAGCCAAGATAGACATTGGGGCAGACAACCAGAACCTTGAAGTGCAAAGCAAATACTTAGGAAGTATTCAGACATCGAATGTGTAAAGAGAAGATATTCAGACTTTTACAGCCTATCAGGAAGTTTGAAAGAATGGGAAACTCTATAATTTCGGAATGTATCAAGACATAATCCTACCTAGTGGATAAACAAGAAATTATCATGTGGCATGTTGGCTAAATTTGCATAACCATTTTGAACCAGGAGTTTGGTCCTATTTTCAACATTTCACCAGTAGTTACATGGCATAAAGGCATTTACATACATGACCATACCACGGGCCGCTCCAACAAAGGGATTCAACAAGGAGAATCACAACAATGTTGGAAGTATGAAAGAAGTCAGATGAAGGAAGCATGTTCAGAAAAAAGGATGGCAGCCAGGAAGCTGGACATGAGGGTCTCTATTAGACGATGGTTGTCAGTTATTGCTGAGTGTTTAGTTCAAAGCATTCCATGGATGGCCATGTGCAAATACACATTTGTTTGGATCCAACAATGAAGCCTCAGGGTTAACGAGTGAAGTTTCATAAGAAACGCAAGCCAACCTAGAACCTCTCAAGCAAAATCTCTACCGTATCAATCCCAGCCTAGAAGAAACAGTTCTCCCTATGAAAGGTAGGAGTTTGGGTGGAAAGAGTTTTTCTCTATCACACCGATCTGATCAGTAGTATGCAGTAACCCCAACCTGGAAAGGCTCATACACAGCCAAGAGGAAAATTCGCATCAGTGTTGAGCTAGAAAGGAAGCATTGTTAATGGTTAAAGTTGTTTGTGTCAGTAATATGGAATATAGGAAGGATCTGAATTGAGACAGAACCTCCAAGTGATCACAACTCAGATAAAAGCCAAACAGGACAAATAAAGGAGATACTCGGATTTTAGACTACCGCAAGAAGTTGACTCAAGTGTTAAAGAAACCTAAGGATAAACAGGGATCTGAGTTCGGGATGTTTCAGCGTGGTCACGTCAGTTCAATGGAAGTGGAAGCTGCCAAAGAAGTAAGAAAATGAAGCAAAGACCAACCATACCTACCCTTCTTGCTAGCCCTTTCGAATCTCGGGGGCGAGATTCCTATAAGGGGGTGGATTTGTCATATCCTGATAAATTCATCCTAGTTAAAAATCATTTGGTAAATGGAATAATAGAATTTTATTAAAAGCCGAAGGAAAATAATCAAACAATAAAATACGTCCAAGAAAAATTCAAATGTAGCCTGGAGTATTTTTTTTAAATTCTTCAGCCCTAAAATGTCTCCCCAATATTTTACAGGAATTATCAGAGAACTCTAACTAATTATTATGCAACAACAATAATTTCAGTGTTTTTATAAAAAGAAAACTAAAATTAATCTCCTTTTCTCTCGGGCTGGATCCAACCCATCTCCTCTCTCTTTCTCTCGGCCCATCTCCCTTGGCCTCGCTCGCCCAAGCCATTCACCCTTCCCCACCCGGGCTGGCCTTGCCCGCGGCCCAACAGCCCCGCTCGATCACCTCCTCGGCTCGGTCCTCCCTCTGTAGCCCAGCCGGCCACCTCGACCCAGCTCCCCACGTGACCTGCTCGCTCTCCTCCTGCCTGCGGCCCAGTCTGCCTTCCACCTGTCCAGCCTGCCCCAGCCCAGCTGCAGCCGTGTGCCTCCTGCCGCTGATGAGAGAGGCCCACTCTTCAGGTTCTTCTCCAACCTCCAGCAGACCGCCCCTCTCTCTCCCCCCATGAAAATCATAGCCATTCCCCCAAATCAGCCACTAAATATCAAATTGATTTAGGGGTTTTAATCCCCATTCATCCCTCTTCATTTTCCCTCAAAAATGCCCCATCGATTGGGGTATTCATGAGTCCTAAATTCATGATTTAAAACTCCTTCAATCCACCATGAATGTGTGGAGGCCATGGGCCCCGGATACCTCATGAGAAGCATTTGGGCCACTTGGACAGAGAATGGGCCAAACCTTGTAATTAAGGATACAATAGGACTTGGCATACATAACCTTGTACGACAAGGAAAGGATATAGTCCTAGTCGGGCACGTTATATTCCTAGAAGGAAATCCCTTGGTTGGAGTCCGACTGGGATTCCTACTCTGTAACCCTGTCCCCCGGTATATAAGGGGAGGCAGGACGCCCCCTGAGGGTAGAAGAGAAATCTCACTAGAGAAACCTCAAAGGCAATACACCATAACTGGACGTAGGGTATTACCTCATTTCGAGGGCCTAAACCAGTATAAATTGTTTGTGTTCCTTTGCAATCCATCAAGTTTAGCTCTCATGAGTAGCCCTATATTCGACAAGCCCAATGGATTCTATCACCGGAGTTGACGACATCAACTTCTCTCTCGGGCAAACAATCAGCTTCGGGAGCCTTGACTTCGTTGCGGACAAGTTCGGCAACCTCAACATGTCCAACTCGGATCCGACCCAATCAGCCAGGAAGCAAGCCGACTCTGCGCCGGTCGACCCATATGACATTGCAGCAACCCTCATCGACATGCTGCGGCAATCTTCAACATGCCCGGTCTTGGGACAACTCTTTCTTTTGGTGTTCGACTTGGACTCGGCCTCGAGCCAGCCGAGATTGGGCTAAGAAAGGAAGAGATCGTCAATCTCCCGTTCGGACTCAGCGACGCTGCGGATATTCTCAATCAACATCCGATGCAGCAAACCCGATCACCTAGAATTCAACTTGGATACGGCCTAGAGCCGCTCGAGATTGGATCTAGGGAGGTTGGAGTTGTGATTACCCCCATCAACTACACTAATTCTGACTCCAAGTTGAACGGCAATTCGGACAGCAGCTCAGCAAGCTTTTGCCCGCCCCGCAAAGTCTTCATGGCGTCCAAGGGCTCTACTCCCACTCAGGAGGCATGTCGACTACGCGAGCAGCAAGAGGAGGAGGCCCGGCAACTGCGAGAACAACAGGAGGAAGAAGCAAGACGCCTGCACACCGAGCGTGATGCCCGCAACAACGATCTGCGCAGGGCTGGGCAGACTGCTCAACAACAAATCCTCCAAACCCGAGTCGGCGACCACGACGTCTTTGTAACGCCTCACCAAAACGTCGTGGTTGCTGCAACTCAATTGGACACGCTCCAGTTTGGGCCTGATCACCAGGCCACCCCGACTATAGCTAGGATAAAAGCCATGATCACCGTTGCTGCATGTCAGCAGCACCAACAGTCGGGCGATACTCTCATACTGACCAACCGGTCAGCTTCTCCAACGGCGGTCTCATCCGCCTCGACACGACGCCGAGTGGCCAGCTCTAGTCAGCCGCACATGGAGTCACGTCAGACGTCACTCGGCAACCCCAGTAACAACTGGTGGCGTCGACATCAAAACAACTGTTGGGACAACCAGGATTTCTAAGGCCGACTATGACGTGATCTCCAGCAAGACATTAACGCACGGCACCGCGAATGCGAGGAAGATGAGCAGCGTTGACTAGAAGACGAGAATGAGCGCTTTGGCCTCCACCATGAGCGGTTTCACCGCTGTAGTCGGAGTCGGAGTCCTCATGCAGATGAAGGAGTATCGGCCTTCACCCAGGAGCTACAACAAGTCGACTGGCTGTTGGGTTTTAAGCCGACTGGAATCAAGATGTACGACGGGAAGACCAATCCCGTGTCCTAGCTCATGGTCTACACTCTAGCGATCTGAGCAGCTGGAGGAGATCACAAAGCCATGGCTAACTACCTCCTAGTTGCTCTAGCCGACTTTGCGAGGACATGGCTAATAGGACTCCCAAAGAGGTCAATCAGCTCCTGGGGAGAACTCCGGGAACGCGTTATCGCCAACTTCCAGGGAACTTACGAGAGGCCATCTTCTGAGCACAATCTCTATCAGTTGCACCAAAGGAAGAACGAGTCTCTATCAGTTCATCAAGAGGTTTTCTGAGAAGCGCAATTCGATCCCAATGATCAAGGACAAGGTCATCATCGCCGCCTTCTGCAAGGGAGTCAAAGATATGGCAAACAAGTACGCCGACTCGGTTGACGCGGTCACTCAGGCTCTCGATGACAAAAAAGAGCCTCGGTAGAAGGACAAGAAAAACAACGACGAGCCAATAGAGAACAAGTTTGGCAACCGCAAGCGGAAGTCGGATAACGTGGTGGCTACCGTGGAGTGTATTCGGCTGTAATGCCCCAGAATTCGTAACCAGAATTCTGAACATTCCTGTGTATTAAATCCCTGTCCAGGAAAGCTAGGGTACACAACACCAAGTTACCATATAGAGTACGTCTTACAAACAGAATAAAATTGTCTTACATAAATGTAGTGATAAATATAATTAAAGTCTATATATAGCTAGCGAAGCGGAGGCTTCCATTCCACCGGCGTCTTGACGGCAGATCCAGCCTAGTCCTCTAGATGATCCTCATCGGATAGGTATTCCACCACTGAGAGGGGAAAGGGAGCAAGACTGAGTACCACCCACAGTACCTAACAAGTCACTCCCGCAAATATGCACAATGCATGGGAGACAAAGATAGTCCAGAGGTTTATTTGCGAAAAAGCAATTGCAAAAAATAGTAGTTCGCAAATAGTAAAAGGTTGATTAATTGAACAATATTAATCCTCCACTGATCAACGTTACACCACGTTAACTAGGCCCAACCATCCATCCTAACACTATAGCAAATTTTCATGTCAATTCATTATAGTGAGACTAATCACGGTGAGTTTTGACCAAGATGCCCATGACTGTGGGCGCGGCTATTCGAATATATTTACTTTGATCAGAGGTGTACAATTGTACCCACAAGACACAGCCCCACACATGTTCCCGTGTGCTGGCATGTCACCACGACACCCCACGAGAGGCTGTGACAGGACCGTTCACACAACCTCTCCCTAACCACCCACACCACGCTGAGGTTGCACCTGCCAACAGGACACCCCATATCGGCTAGGCTACCCCCCTTGCGCCACAATGGATCCGGAAGCCGATCAACTCGACCCTGAGTCGACCCAACTCCATCACGCCCATTCTCACCAGCGGTGCCTAGGAGAGGGAGAAGAAACGCTACAAGCCCAGCCGTTGCCCACGCTGGCTTGTGGAATGTACGATTATTTGCCCAAGGGGTTCCCGTGAACCGGTCCTTAACTGCCATGGGTGCGACCAACAAAATGATGCACCCACAGCCCACTATTTAGGTCAAATTTTAGTAATTTAACATCAACATATCCAAAGTTTCATTTCCCGACATCGAGTCGAACCATAAATGTAAATTAAAGTATTTAAATCCCTATGTGAGCTAAAGGTTTCTAAGCAGGGCTAAGCATCCTAATGTAACGCCCCGCTTTCAACGAGACGTTAAACAATAATTTGCTAAAATCTACCAGTGAAAATTTCAATTCTCGAGTGCTGTGTTGTATGTTGTGCCATGGATCTCAGTCTGTCTCTCTCTCTTGATCTCGATAATCCATCCTCTCAAAATCCTCCGTTCCAAAATAGTCTCTGAATTTGAATCACCATTATCGAACTCCGCTCCAAAACCCTAATGGCGAGTTCCCCGATCTCCCTCCCTCAGTAACCCCTGCTTCGATATCCGTCCCGAAGAGCTAAATCGAAACCCTAAAAATATTCCCTTTCGAATCCTCCCGTGAATCCCATTGTTTTCCCTCTCCCTTGAATCCCTGAGGAATCCCGAGTTTAAATAATACAACTTGGGCATTGAACCACCATCCAAACCCTCTCCATCAATATAACTATATATATACCATGTATATATATATATCTCCATGAGTATACACCTACGTATATAAAACATGTATATACTTCTATCAACCCTCCCACTCAGCCCCACCAACATATGTATATATATATATACCTCCAACTGTATATATATAAACCCGCCTAAACATACCCATGTATATATATGCATATATATATATATACAACCACCCATATGAGTCATGTCTCCATCCTAAACCCCATGAAAATTGCTCAAATTCCCTTGAGTATTTCCCCCTCTGTACTCCTTGATTTTATATGGGTACAAATACGAATTTTGAATTCAAAATCCCTTCTAAAATACCCCCAAAACCCTTCAAAATAATCCCTGGAAAAAGAGAAGTGGCACTATGCTCCCTGGGCCGCAACACCCCATTTTTCCTCGGCCCAGCTAGCCCACGGCCGCAGTGCACATGAGGCGCACTCCTGGATTCTCGACACATGCGCGTCCCAAGTCGTTGCCTGCCATCCGATCCTTCTTCTCCTCGCGTAGACCGACACCGCGCTAGATTTACGCCACGTGTCCCCGCTTCCACGCCTGCCGTCGATCTCCCAACAGTGTCATCGTCTTCCCGTTGCCACGCCGTTCGTGCGCGAGAGCCATTCGGTCAAATGTTGCCACGGGCTCCCCGACGTCATCATGACCCCATCTCTGCCGCCGCGTCCTTGACCGCACCAGGACGTCCTCGGCCGAGCCCGCACACGGACTCCAAACCTAACCGCACGATAGACCGCCTCTGCCGCCTCGCGAATCCCAGCTACCCATTTGAAATTGCCGCCCGCGTGAGAATTCACCGCCGCGCCTTTTCTCCCGCCTCTCATCCCAATCAGTGAACTCCAATGATTGGAGCTCCTCCCCAACCTAGACCCCGAGCTTCCCATGCCTATAAATACCTCTGGAGCCCTCATCGCCCCCTCCCTTGACTCTTCTTCTCTCCACCTTCGGTGTCGCCCTCTATGACCGCAGAGAACGCCACCTCCTGAAGCTCGTCTGCACAGCAGCCTCGAACCCCATCACCGAGCTGGACGGCGCCTAGTGAACGCTGCCCCTTGTGGAGGCCATGGGCCCCGGGTACCTCATCATAAGCATATGGGCCACACGGATAGAGGATGGACCGAGTCTTGTAGTTAGAGATATAGTAGCACCCGGCAGACTTTGCCTTGTACAAAAAGGAATATACAGTCCTAGTCGGGTAAGATGTATCTCTAAGAAGGAAATCCCTTGGCCGTATTCAGCTAGGATTCCTATCTTGTACCCCTGTCCCCCAGTATATAAGGGGAGGTAGGGCGCCCCCTGAGGGCACGGGATCACAGATCATCAAGAGTTCATCAATACCATCACCATAATCCTCAAAGGAATACATCCCAACTGGACGTAGGGTATTACCTCTCAACGAGGACCTGAACCAGTATAAAATCTCTCCGTGTTCCTTTGCAATCCACCGAGTTTCCTCTTGCTGAGTAGCCCTATAATCATATTGCCAGTGTAAAACATCGATAGTTGGCGCGCTAGGTAGGGGCTTCGGCGAGATCCACACCAACAATCTCGATGGATCCTACATCAAGAGTCGACGGCGACAAATTCTCCCCTGAAGACACAAGAACCTTCAGAAGCCTCAACTTCATCGCCGACCAGATCGGCAATCTCACCTTGGCCAATGCAGATCCAATCCAACCGGCCAAGGAACCAGCCGACTCCGTGCCAGTCGGCTCATAAGACGCTGCGCTAGCTATCATCAATCCAATGCAGCAATCTTCAACTTCGCCGAGCTTTGGGACAACTCTCTCCTTCGGCGTCTGACTTGCGCTAGGCCTTGAGCCAGCCCGGGTTGGGCTAGGAAGGGGAGAGATCGTCAATCTCCCACGCAGCTTTGGCGACACCGCGGATCTACATCTTACGTGGCAGACCCGATCTCCTGCGATTCAATTCGGACACGGCCAAGCGCCATTTCAGATCGGCTATAGGGAGGTCGGAGTCGTTCTTACTCCGATGAATTACTTGGACTCCGACTCCAGGTCGGACAACGGTTCGAACACTAGTTCGGGCTCCAGTCTTGCGAGTTTTCTCCTGCTCTGCAAGATCTTCATGGCTTCAACACCCCCACCGGAGGTGCGCCGACTACAGGAGGAGCAGCAGGAGGAGGCAAGCTGACTACGACAACAGGAGGAAGCCAACCGTGTGGCTCGCAACGATGGGCTATGCAAGGCTGGGCGAACCACCTAGCAACAGATTCTCCATACCAAAGTCGGCGACCACGACGTCTTCGTCACGCCACAACAGAACGTCGTGGCTGCTGCAACTCTACTGGACATGCTCCAGCTCGGGCCTGATCACCAGGCCACCCTGACTATCACCAAGATCAAGGCGATGATTACAGCTGCTGCCTGTCAGCAGCAACAGCAGTCAGGCGACACACTTGTGCCGACCAGCCGGTTGGGTTCTCCGGGGTAGGATCATCTACGTCAAGACGACACCGGGCGGCTGGCTCTAGTCGGCCACACGAGGAATCGTGGCAAATATCACTCGGCGACACTAACAACAACAATCGGCGGTGTCACCAGTACGATCGTCGGCCCAACCAAGACCTCCGAGTTCGTCTACAACAAGACCTCCGACACGACATTAACGCCCGGCGCCGCCAATGTGAAGAAGAAGAGCGCCGCCAACTGGAGGACGAGAACGAGTGTTTCGGTCTTCACCACGAGTGGTTTAACCGCCGTGATCGGAGCCGGATCCCTCACGAAGACGAAGGCATTCCAGCTTTCACCCACGAGCTATAGGAGGTCGACTGGCAGTCGGGCTTCAAGCCTACGGGGATCGAGAAATACGATGGCAAAACCAACCCCGAGTCCTGGCTCACCATATACATCCTAGCAATTCGAGCTACCGGTGGTGACCATAAGGCCATGGCTAACTGCCTCCTAGTCGCACTAGCCGACTCGGCGAGGACATGGCTAACAGGACTCCCGAGGCGGTCGATCGGTTCCTGGGGAGAACTTAGGGACGGTTCATCGCTAACTTTCAAGGGACCTACGAGAGGCCGTCTTCCGAGCATGATCTATATCAACTGGACCAGAAGAAGAACGAGTCTCTACGCGACTTTATCAAGAGGTTCTCTAAGAAGCGCAACAAAATCCTAATGATCAAGGACGAGGCTGTCATCGCCGCCTTCCGCAAGGGAGTAAAGGACACCCCGTTCATCGCGAAGTTTACTCGGAAGCCACCATCCTCTGTCTGGGCTCTCTTTGACATGGCGAACAAATATGCTGACTCGGCTGAAGCGGTCGCCGAGGCCCTCGACGAGAAGAAGGAGTCCTGGTAGAAGGACCAGAAGGCCAAAGCCGACAATGAGCCATCACAAAACAAGCCCGGCAACCGCAAGCAGAAGTCGGACAACATGGTAGCCAACATGGAGCGAACTCGGTCACGGCCCCAACGGAACAACGACTACCAGAAGGTCATGAATGGGCCATGCCCCTTCCACCCCAAAGGCAAGCATTTGGCCAAAGACTACTTCATGCTCAAGAAGTTTGCTTCCGAGCAGGCTTCATCATCTGGCACCGACAAGGACAAGGACAAGCCAGATCAAGGCTCGGCTGACGATTTTCAAGATCCCCAGGCCAAGCTCAACTACATCTTCGGAGGGTCGTCTGCGTATGAGTCTAAGCGCAAGCAGAAGCTAACAACACGCGATGTCAACGCAATCTCTACAGCAGACACCCCTCAATATTTGCGCTGGTCAGAAACGTCCATCACATTCACCCGCGCTGATCATCCAGATCGGGTTTCACACCGGGGACGCTATCCACTCGTCCTGGACCCAGTTGTCAAGAACATCAAGTTGAAGAAGGTTCTCATAGATGGATGCAGCGTGCTCAACATCCTATTCGCCAAGACTCTGGATGAGATGAAGATTCCTCGTTCAGATCTGCAACCGAGTACGGCGCCCTTCCACGGGATAATTCCTGGCCTGCTTCAACACCACTCGGGCAGATTAACTTGCTAGTCACCTTCGGCACGCGGGATAACTTCCGCATGGAAAACATCTGCTTCGAGGTTGCTGACTTCGAGAATGCGTACCACGCGATACTTGGACGACTGGCGCTTGCCAAGTTCATGGTGATACCGCACTATACATACATGGTGCTCAAGATGCTAGGGCCAGCAAGAGTCCTCTCCCTTCGAAGTGATGTCAAGCAAGCCTTCACCTACGACTAGGAGAGTTGCGAATTGGCTCAATCACAAGAGGCGGCAGTCGGGCGCAACATCATTCGGCAAGCCGCCACAACCGAAGTCGAGGAAGACCCAGTTCTGACCAAAAAAGCAGTGAAGTCAGGAATTTTAGCGGACTCGGACATAAAGAAGATCCCCCTAGATCCTTTCGACCCCTCCAAGACTGCTCTAGTCGGGACCGGACTCGACCCCAAATAGGGAGACGTGCTTGTCACCTTCCTCCAAGCCAACAAGGATATCTTCGCGTGGAAACCGTCCGACATGCCGGGCGTACCAAGGGAGGTGATCGAGCACGCCCTAAACGTGAAGACAGACGCCAAGCCAGTCAAGCAACGGCTGCGGCGCTTCGCTCAAGACCGTAAAGATGCTATTCGGGAGGAGATAACCAAGCTTCTCACAGCCAGGTTCATCAAAGAGGTCTATCACCCGGATTGGCTGGCAAACCCAGTTCTGGTCCGGAAGAAAAATGGTAAATGACGCATGTGCGTTGACTACACCGATCTCAACAAGGTGTGCCCCAAGGACCCATTTGGTTTACCAAGAATAGACCAGGTGGTAGATTTAACTGTAGGGTGCGACCTTCTCAGTTTTCTTGACTGCTACTTGGGATACCACCAAATCAGCCTGAAGGAGGAGGACTGCCTAAAGACGTCTTTTATCATGCCGTCTGGAGCTTACTGCTACATCACTATTCTGTTCGGTATAAAAAACGTTGAAGCAACGTATCAACGGGCAATTCAGCTGTGTCTACACACTCAGATCGGGCGCAATGTGGAGGCCTACGTCAACGACATGGTGATCAAGACCAAGTCCAAAGAAGACCTTATCTCTGACCTGGAAGAAACCTTCCAACATCTTCGTAAATTCAAGATGAAGTTGAACTCGGAAAAGTACGCCTTTGGTGTGCCATCCGGCAAGTTACTCGGTTTCATCGTCTTGCATCGCGGCATCGAGGCCAACCTGGAGAAAGTCAACACAATTATGAACATGGCTCCCTCGACTAACCAGAAGGACGTCTAGAAGCTAACAGGTTGCATGGTAGCACTCAACTGGTTTATTTCCTGACTAGGCGAACGGGGCATGCCCTTTTTCAAGTAATTGAAGAAAGCGGACAATTTCCAGTGGACTCCCGAAGCCCAGCAAGCCTTTGAAGACTTCAAGAAATTTCTCACATCACCCCCCGTGTTGGCGTCACACATGCCCCAAGAACCGCTGATACTATATTCGGCGTCAACTACTCAGGTAGTCAGCACGGTGCTGGTGGTCGAGCGATCCGAATAGGGTCACATCCAGAAAGTCCAAAGGCCAGTCTACTTGTCAGCGAAGTCCTTGCCGACTCGAAGATGAGATATCCGTAGGTCCAGAAGCTGCTCTATGGCCTACTCATCATTGTCCGAAAGCTAGTGCACTATTTCCAAGCACATCAAGTCACGGTGGTCACATCGTTTCCACTTAGGGACGTCCTGCACAACTGTGAGGCCACCGGTCGAATCGCTAAATGGGCGCTCGAGTTGATAGCGTTCGACATCACCTTTTAGCCACGGACAGCAATCAAATCACAAGCTCTAGCCGACTTTGTGGCCGAGTGGACAGAAGTTCAAATGCCTACATCAACAGCGAAGCTAGAGTACTAGACAATGTACTTCGACGGTTCTCTACGGATCGGCAGTGCAGGGGCTGGCGTCATACTGGCGTCGCCCACTGGCGAAAAACTCAAGTACGTTCTACAAATCCACTTCCCGGCTTCCCACAACGTCGCCGAGTATGAGACACTTATCCACAGGCTCCGCATTGCTATATCACTCGGCATACATCGACTGGTTGTGCGTGGGGATTCTCAACTCGCGGTGAACCAAGTCATGAAGGACTGGACATGTCTCGACGATACCATGGTGGCATACTGTCAGGAAGTCCGCAAGTTGGAAAACAAGTTCGACGGGCTGGAGATAACACACGTCCTACGACAATACAATGATGCTGCAGACGAATTGGCAAATATGGGATCCAAGCGAGAAGCGGTCCCGACAGGGATCTTTGTCGAGCAACTCATGGAGCCATCAGTCAAGAAGAAACCGGCGCCGGAGCAGTCGGGAGGAGAACATACCCCGGTGACAGATGAGGTGCTCCACATATGTCAAGATTGGCGCACTCCTGTTCTCAAATTCCTCCTGGACGATGAACTCCTAGAAGATCGTAGCCAAGCCGAACAGATCAAACATCGAAGCAAGAGTTTCCTAGTCATCGGAGAAGACCTGTACTAAAGAAGTGCATCCGGTGTCCTCATGCGCTGCGTCACCACCGAGGAGGGCAAGCAGATCTTGCAGTCGATCCACTCGGCCATATGTGGCAACCACGCCGCATCTAGGACGTTAGTCAGAAAGGCTTACCAGCAGGGATTTTTCTAGCCAACAACAGTAACAGATGCACAAGACATTGTTCGCACATGCGAGGGTTACTAGTTCTACGCAAGACAAACAAATCTCCTAGCCCAAGAACTCCAAACAATCCCAATCTCTTGGCCCTTTGCAGTATGGGGGCTTGACATGGTCGAGCCTTTCAAGAAAGCACCAGGAGGGTTCACACACTTGTTCGTCGCAGTGGATAAATTCACCAGGTGGATTGAGGCCAAACCCGTTGCAACCATAACAGCGGCACGAGCAAAGGATTTCATCATGAGTATATTATACCGATTTGGGGTCCCTAACCGCATCATCACCGACAACGGCACTTAGTTCACGGGCGGCGTGTTTCAAGATTTCTGCGATGACTTCGGCATCAAGATCTGCTATGCGTCTGTGGCACACCCACGGAGCAACGGGCAGGTTGAACGAGCCAATGGTATGGTCTTACAAGGTATCAAGGCCAGGATATTCGACCGACTACAACCATACACGGGCCGGTGGGTCCAAGAGCTCCCATTTGTTCTCTGGTCTCTCAGAACCACGGTCAGTCGGGCAACAGGGCAATCCCCTTTCTTTCTGGTCTACGGTGCTGAGGCTGTGCTACCAATCGAGTTAGAGTTCGGCTCTCCGCGAGTTCAGGCTTACTCAGAAAACATCTCCAACAATACTCGATTGGTCGAACTAGATCAGTTGGAAGAAGCGAGGGATATCGCAACAATCCAGTCGGCAAGGTATCTTCAAGGCCTGCGTCACTACCACAATCGCAATGTCTGTGGCCGTGCCTTTTTGGTTGGATATCTCGTCCTGAGAAAAATACAAACCACCAAAGACAAGCACAAACTATCCCCAATCTGGAATGGGCCGTTCATTATAGTCGAGGTCACGCGGCCAGGCGCCTACCGACTGAAGACCGAAGATGGTGCCCTCATCAGTAACTCATGGAATATTGAACAGCTACATCCTTTCTATACCTGAGTTTTACAAATTTCATGTGTATAGTTTTTCTCTGACTCACTACACCGCTTGTTTCAACCGAGTAGTGAGTCGGGGGTTGCATGTATTATATGTGCTTTGTCAATAATATACGAGCCTATTTTACTTAAGTTATGAAGTTTTACTATGACTTTCCTACGTCTGCCCGAGTACAGCTTTCTGCGGTGAACGTTTTTATTAAGTTCCTATAGATCAACTCGGTGTAGGCTATATGGTCGAGTAAAGCTAATGACAACTGAGTAATAGTCTAAAGCTTGGCGGTATTGCACATATATTTACACATGTTCCTTACAAAAATCCACAATATACCGACTGCATGATGTACTTTTTTATAGACCTAGGTCTCAGGTGATAATCTCTGCAGTTGGCCTCGCCTTGGCTATTAGCTCTAGCGCCTCCTTAGGAGTTGTCTCCTCGGCAAACCCCTCCCCAATGGCTTCAACATCTGCCCTTGGGTAGATGGACTTGGTCATTACTAGGGTTCGGGCTACGCCAACAATGACATGCTCATCTGAGTACCTTTTCAGGGCACTCGGTGCATCCTCAAGGCGCACCTCCACTTGGGCGATCGAGCTGCAGCTGGTTCCCACGGGGCGAGGATCCATGATGTCAAGGAGCCCTTTCACGGATCCGAGGAGGGCCTCCCGTGACTCCTTGACAACCCTTATCTCCTCTGCATAAGCCTGAAATTGGGCTTGGGAATTGGCTCTAGCAGCTACCCAGGTTCACCGACAAGTAAACTTGTTAGGTAAAGCTGCAGATGGAGTAATTAATGGATTAGTTAAGATCATTGTCAAAGGGGAGACTTACTGTCGTAGTCGGCCTCCTACTTGGCTATGGTCCTCTCCAGTTCGTTTTTTCCTTCTCGAGCTTGGCGTTGGCCTCCTTCAACTCGGCCTTCTCTCGCTCAAGCTCGGTATTGGCTGTTGTCAGGTCGGCCTTGTCTTTTTCAAGTTCGGCCCTGGCTCTCTCAGCCTCCTTCAGTTGTTCTTCTCCCTCCATTCGGGTCTTCAAATCGGCTTCGAGGGCTTCATGACAGATTTGTCAAGAACTCGATGTCGCAGTCAAGACACAACTGGACAATCAGAAAATAACACAGCTGGAGAAATATATTAAGGATTTGGTCAGGAAGAAGTGTTCTAGAGGCTCACTTCTTATCTTCTTGGCTTGGTCCCAATTCTCACTCCTGAGCTGGGTGACAGCCTCCCTCAGCCAAGATTCCCTCTCCTGGCTGCGCCCTTCCACTTTGGCTTTCAAGGCCCAGAGTTGGTCCAATTCTTGGTGTTGGGGGCGATTTGGGTCAGCACCTCGTGCATTTTCTCTGAGTGATCAACAATCTTCTGCTCGGGGAGTAACAAGTCAAAGTAGAGTCAGGCGTCAAGAAACACTACCGAGATTCCAATACAACGAAAGTCATACCTGAATCCCCTGGGACGCGGCGATTGTGGCACGAAGCAAGTCTTCACGCTCCTTTTCCACCACCACCTTATCGACCTTGTAGCTCCGCATAGTTCCGTCGGGCGCCGTCTAGCGGAACGTCCTCGGGAACTTGCACGGAGGGGCCTTGATCTTGGGGAGGTCGGGCCTGTTCGAAGGAAGGGACAGCGCCGACGACGACGACAACGACGGTGACTAGGATGGCGACGGGGTCCTGGCCCCCAACTCGGCGGCCTTCGGGGCGTCAGGGGCTGGTTCAGGAGCTGCAGAGACGGCTTCGACAACGGGCACCGGCTCAGGGGCTGGAACAGCTGCTTCAGCAACCGCCCCTTGGTCGGCCGGCGTCGGCGGCCCTGCAACCGGGGCGGTCTCAGTTTCTGAAACTAGGGCCGCCACCGGCTCAGTAGGCGCGTTTGCTAGCGCTGGATCGGCTAGGGCAGGCTCGACAGCAGGGGTAGTCGGCGGGGTCTCCTTAAGATCGATGTCGGCCCGCTTCCTGTGTAACGAGTCAAACATCAAGGTGCTACAATGCTGAACATGATTTTCGGAAGACCTAGGATGGCCTACCTCTTGGAGAACTTGAGCTTCTGTCTGGGAGATCCAGAGGGTGGCACTGGAGGGCTGCTGGCTGTCGGGCCTGAGGGCGTGGCAGTCGGTGGTGGCATTTCTGTCCTGGTCGGCCCTATTCGTGGTGTGGTCGGTTGGGGCGCTCAAGTACTCGGTGGCGCTAGGGTCGACCTTGTACTCGGTTGCGCTTGGGCTCGATGATGTTGAGCTTGACCGCGCCGGTCCTGGTCTAGGACTCGATGGCCTGGGTGCTGTGCTGGTGGGGTCTCTTACCCTTAAACCCCCGGCTGCGGCACTCGGCCTCACAACCTTCTCCTTGCCCCGATCTACAATGGGTTTCTTCCCCGCCCTCTTGGAGTTGGGCTGGGCGGCAGAAGGACTTCTCGGCCTCTTCTTTGACTTTGTGGCCAACAATGGACGGGAGTCATCATCAAACTCCTTGCACCACTGTAAATGATTCAACAATATACATTGCACGACGATGAGCAACTATGGATACATGCCTATAGACATCCATCACAGAAGAGAAGCAAGGGTTACCTTGGGACGAGACCGGTTTTGGCTATAAGCCACGATAGAGTGCTCTGCGTCCTCAGTTTCGATCACCCCATTGGAGATATAAGTGAACAATATTTTGGTCACTTTTTGCTGGTCAATCACCTCTCGGCTTTCTCGGTCAGGGTCATTCTTCCCTTGGTAATCCCAGCAGAATTGGCTCCTTAGCTTTAGTGGCTGGACGCGCTGGGTCAGGAAACGCTTGGCGACCCAGGGGCCGGTCAGGCCGGCTTTCTTGAATTTCTGCAACCTCACCAGCAACTGATGCACTTGGCCCATCTCTTCAAAGGTTGGATCCGACGACCAACTAGGCGAGACCGCCGGCGGCGAGCCGGTGAATGGAGGTAGGGAGGGTTCCAAATCAGAATAGTAGAACCGCTCCTTATGCCAACCTTTCAAAGAGGATTTCAAAGGAAGATTGATATATACTTTCTTCATCTCACTCCTCAACTGAAGGCCAGCCCCCCCAATCACCTGGACCTTATTCTTCGAGGGTTGGGGCTTGATGTGGAATAAGTGCCTGAAGAAATTGAAATGGGGCTCTACACCCAAGTAGCACTCACAAAGAGTCACGAAGATAGAGATTTGCAAAATCGAGTTGGGATTCAAATTCACCAACTCCAATCCGTAGAAGCTAAGAAGACGGCGGAGGAACATTGAGGACGGCAAAAACAAACCCCGGTCAAAGAGAGAGGCAAAAACAACAGTTTCGCCGGCTTGGGGATTTGGAACTGACTCACCCTTAGCTGGGCGCCAGCAGATGATGTCATGGCTTTGCAGCCACAGCGACCTCTCCAGCCTTTCCAGCTTCAACCGGCTGCAATCCGAGGTTGGCTACCCCTCGTCCGACGCCCCAATGTAATCTGGAACCTTCGGCATGGCTGGGGGGACAAGAAATTTGGGGGAAATGTAGTCGGGGCTGGGATGGACAAAGGAAAGTGGAATCGCTCAAGCTTCAATGGGGAGGAGCAAGCAATGGTGAACCCTAGCGGAGCGGGAGGCGAAATTTCGGCGCAAAGCTAGGAAGATGAAACGATTGGTCGCTTGGGGAAGATGGAGGAATTTTTCTCTCAACCCCAGCCTTTATAGAGCTTGTGCCGACTAATGGGCTTGGGCCTACACAGTCGGAGCTGGGCCATCAAGATATGAGTTTCTACAGTAGCACGCTCAATATGGGCCGTACGCTAGCTACGTTAAAATCACTGTACAGGTGCTACCAACAGGAACCGATGAGGTAAATAGATATGCTTCATGAAGGTCTAATTGCTAAACACATGTGCTTGGGTATCTATTTTATCCGCTAGATATTGAGGATATATCTTTATAAAGATCATAAGCTGGTCTTCATCAACATTGGGGATGCAGGTATCTCTCAAGTACACCTAGCCACGCAATGGATCTATTTTCATAAAGTGGTACTCGGCCTACATTGATGGCAATGGGGTGCCCGATCTTCTGTTAGGAAAGGATAACTCTCGATTTGGTGGAGAATTAACACTCACGATCCGGCTTCTGATCACCAAGACCCGAACCCTGCAATCGCTGCAGCACGTCTCCTCTCGTTATCAACCGTGCGTTGTCCGGTTGACCTCACCACGAAGGCTAATCCCTGCATGTGAATCAAAAAATGCAAGCAAGAATAAGAAGGATTGCAACTCACTTGCAGATGAATGATTATACTCTCGAAGTTGGCGTCTCACAAACCGATAAATGGCGAAACTGTTCAAAGACAGATTAATCTAAGCAAAACACATCTAAACAGTGATG
This sequence comes from Oryza meyeriana var. granulata, assembly GCA_003991445.1. Lineage (NCBI taxonomy): Eukaryota > Viridiplantae > Streptophyta > Magnoliopsida > Poales > Poaceae > Oryza > Oryza meyeriana. The sequence goes on along the minus strand of RYFJ01002678.1, from coordinate 12,876 downwards.
GCTACTGAATATATATAAGTTAGGACATCCTAGGTTAGAATTTCCCTGTGAGGGGCGCACTCCTCATGGGTTTAGCCCATGACACAAATACAAGGCCCAAGGTCCAAAATAGACTCGGACTGGCAGAGCTACGTGCCTTGTTTCGATGATTTCGGACAGCTCGAGAGGAATTTTGATGTGGGACCAAAACCATCTGAAAGTAGACTCCATAAGCTTTCCAACAAGTACTCATGGGCCCTGAGAGTCCTTCTGGATCAGTGGCTAGGTCCGTTTGAAGTTGATGCTATAAAGAGGCCCAAATCCGAATCCAAAACATGCAGAACTTCTTCTCTTGCTTTCTATGGACCAAAAAGTGACGTAGTGATATAGGAGTAGACTTGGGTAAGGTTTTGGTTTGGTCCCCAATCAAGTTCTTTGATCATCCATGCGTTCCTTGCGCTCGGTCTCTTTTCCTTTACCCAAGAAAGTATCTCTGCAAACAAGAACACACAAAACTCATAGTGCAGTACGGCTGTTCAAATATATAACGCGTAAATCTTATGTAGAAAGCATGCACCTTTGGTTGATGAATACATAAGATAGTTAGGGTCATATCTGAGCTGGTGATGTCCTGATCATCATCCCCTTCTTAATTGAAAACCATCCACGGTTTCACCTTGTCATTAAGCTTGATGAATATATCTTTATCTTTCATAACATAGGGTGAGGTAGTGTTGTGCATATGTGTGGAGGCCATGGGCCCTGGGTACCTCACCACCAGCATATGGGCCACTCGGATAGAGGATGGGCCGAATTATGTAATTAGAGATAAGATAGCACCCGACAGGCCTTACCTTGTACGATAAGGAAAACAGAGTCTTAGTCGGGTAAGTTTCTATCTCTAAAGGATATCCCTTGGCTGTATCCGGCTGGGATCCTTATCATGTACCCCTATCCCCTAGTATATAAAGGGAGGCAGGGTGCCCCTTGAGGGCAGAGAACAACACGGGAAGATCATCGATCAACATAACCTCTCAGAGGAATAACACCACAACTGGACGTAGGGTATTACCTCACATCGAGGGCCTAAACCAGTATAAAATCTCTTTGTGTTCCTCTACAGTCCACCGAGTTCCCCCTTGCCGAGTAGCCTTATAATTCTATTGCCGGTGTAAAACATCGACAGTTGGTGCGCCAGGTAGAGGCTCCGGCGAGTTTCGCATCCAAGATCTCGATGGATCCAACAAGAGGAGTCGACAGCCATAAGTTCTCCCCTGGAGACGTAATTTCCTTCGGAAGCCTCGACGTCATCGCCGACCAGATAGGCAATCTGACCTTGGCCGAAGCAGATCCAATCCAACCGGCCAAGGAACTAGCCAACTCCGTGCCAGTCGGCCCACCAGATGCGGCAACAATCATCATCAAGCCGCAGCACCAACTCTCTGCGTCGCCGAGCCACGGGACAACTCTCTCCAACAGCGTTCGGCCTGAGTCAAGCCTAGAGTTGACTCAGGTCGGGCAAGGAAGGAGGGAGATCCTCAATTTCCCACTCAGATTCGGCAACGTCACATGACTGCATCCCGTGCGGTGCTCGCGATCTCCCATGCTTCAGTTTGGACACGGCCCTGCACCGTTTCAGATTGGATCTAGGATAATCGGGGCGATTCTAACTCCGCTCAACTACGTGGACTCCGACTCCTAGTCAGACATCAGTTCTAACTCTGGTTCGGACACCAGTTTAGCGGGTCTCCTCATCCCCCGTGAAATCTTCATGGCATCAATGCCCCCACAGGAGATTCGCCGAGCACAAGAGGAACAACAAGAGGAGGACCACCGACTAAGACAACAGGAGGAAGCCAACCGTGAGGCTCGCAATGACGGGCTACGATAGGCTGGGTGAGTCGCCCAGCAGCATATCCTCCAAAGTAAAGTCAGCGACCACGACATCTTCGTCACGCCACAACAGAACGTCGTGGCCGCCGCAACCCTGCTGGACACACTCCAGCTCGGGCTTGACCACCAGGCACCTCGACTATCCAAGATCAAGGGGCGATGATCACAGAGCTGCCGCTGCAGCGCAACAGCAGTCGTGACACGTTATACCCGACCAATCGATCGGTTCTCCGATGGCAGGATCATCTGCGTCAACTCTATGCGGGCAGCCGGCTCAATCGGCGCGAGGAGTCCGACAAACCTCAACTCGCGGCACCAACAACAACGCGCGGCAAACCACCAGTTCGATCTGCCGACCCAATCAAAGACTTCCGAGTCTGACTACAAATACACTTCGCCATATCCATAAACGCCGGTGCGAAGAACGCGAAGAAGATGAGTGTCGCGAATGGAGGACGAAACAAATGCTTCGGTCTCCACCATGAGCGGGTTACGCCACTAGAAGTCCAGACGGAGCGGAGTCCCTGACAAAGAAGAAGGCATTCCGCTTTCACACGGAGCTCCAGGAGGTTGACTAGCTGTCGGGCTTCAAGCCTACGGGGATCGAGAAAATACGATTGGCAAAACCAACCCCGAGTCTGGCTCACCGTATAGCACCCTGGTGGTTCGCGCAGCCGGACGGTGATAGTAAAGCATGGTAACTATCTCCCAGTTCGCTCTGGCCGACTCGCGAGGACATGGCTGTTAGGCCTCCGAGGCGGTCGATCAGTTCCTGGGACAACTCAGGGAGCGGGGTTCATCGCTAATCTTCTAGGGGACCTATGAGAGGCCATCTTCAGAGCATGATCTTTATCAGCTGCACGAAAAGAAGAAACGAATCTCTGCACGAATTCATTAAGACGTTTTTCGAGAAGCGCCAACCAAATTCCAACCATCAAAAGGATGAGCTATCATCGCCGCCTTCCGCAAGGGAGTAAAGGATGCCCCGTTCATCGCGAAGTTCACTCGGAAGCCACCATCCACAGTCCGGGCCCTCTTTGACATGGCTAACAAATACGCCAACTCGGCCGAAGCAGTTGTCGAGGCCTTCGACGAAAAGAAGGAGCCCTGACAAAAAGATCAGTATGCAAAAGCCGACAATGAGCTGTCTCAAAACAAGTCTGGCAGCCGCAAGCGAAAGTCGGACCACGAGGTGGCCAACATGGAGCGCACTCGGTCGCGGCCCCAGCAGAACAACGACTACTAGAAAGTCATGAGTGGGCCATGCCCCTTCCACCCCAAGGGCAAGCACATGGCCAAAGACTGCTACATGCTTAAGAAGTTTGCCTCCGAGCAGGCTTCATCATCTGGCGCCGACAAGGACAAAGACAAGCCAGATTAGAGTTCGGTCGATGATTTCCAAGATCCTCAAGCCGAGCTCAACCATATCTTCGGAGGGCCGTCTACCTATGAGTCCAAGCACAAACAGAAGCTATCAGCGCGACATCAACACGGTTTCTACGACGGACACCCCCAATACTGCGCTGGTCAGAGATGGCCATTACCTTAACCGCGCAGATCACCAGATCGGGTTTCACACCTGGGACATTATCCACTCGTCCTGGACCCGGTCGTTAGAAATATCAGGCTGAAGAAAACCCTCATTGACAGAGGCAGCGTGCTCAACATCTTATTTGCCAAGACTTTGGACGAGATGAAGATTCCTCGTTCAGACTTACGGCCGAGCACTGCACCCTTCCACGGGATAATTCCCGGCCTGTCATCAACTCCACTCGGGAAGATCACATTGCCAGTTACCTTCGGCACGCGGGATAAGTTCCGCACGAAAAACGTCTACTTCGAGGTCGCCGATTTCGAGACCACGTACCACGCGATACTCGGATGACCGGCACTCGCCAAATTCATGGCGATACCACACAACACATATATGGTGCTCAAGATGCCAGGGCCAGCGAGGAGTCCTCTCCCTACACAGCGATATCAAGCAAGCCTTCACCTGCGACAAGGAGAGCTGCGAATTGGCTCAATCACAAGAGGCGGCAGTCGGGCGCAATAGCATCGGGCAAGCTGCACAACTGAAGTCGAGCAAGATCCAGCTCTGGCAAAAAAGGCGGCGAAGTCAGGAATTTTAGCGGACTCTGACACGAAGAAGATCCCCCTGGACCCTTTCGACCCCTCCAAGACTGCTCTAGTCGGGACCAGACTCGACCCAATAGGAAGAGTGCTCGTCACCTTCTCCAGCTACAAGGTATCTTCGCGTGGAAACCGTCCAACATGCCGGGCGTACCAAGGGAGGTGATTGAGCACGCCCTCAATGTGAAGACAGACGCCAAGCCAGTCAAGCAACGGCTGTGGTGCTTCGCTCAAGACCGTAAGGATGCTATCCGGGAGGAGATCACCAAGCTCCTCCCAGCCGGGTTCATCAAGGAGGTCTATCACCGGATGGCTGGCAAACCCAGTTCTGGTCCGGAAGAAAAATGGTAAATGGCGCATGTGTGTCGACTACACCAATCTCAACAAGGCGTGCCCCAAGGATCCATTTGGTCTTCCCAGGATAGATCAGGTGGTAGATTCCATGGCCGGTGCGACCTACTCAGCTTTCTCGACTGCTACTCGGGATAGCAATCAAATCAGCTGAGGGAGGAAGACTGCTTAAGACATCTTTCATCACACCGTTGGGGCATACTGTACATCACACTGCTATTCACGGTCTGAAAATGCTGGAGTAACTATCAAGGGGCATTCAGCGTGTTGCACACTTTCAGATCGGGTGCAACATGGAAGCTACGTAGACGACGTTGGTGATCAAGACAAGTCAAAGAAGACTCATCGCTGACCTGGAAGAAGAATACTTAAAATCTTTGACGATTCAAGATGAAGTTGAACCCGGAAAAATGCGCCTTCGGAGGGAGTGCCATCGGCAAGTTTTCTTACTCGGCTTCATCGTCTTGCATCCGTGGCATCGAGGCAAATTCTTCAGAGAAAGTCAACGCATAATGAACATGGTCCCGGCTAACGCGGAAGACATCGCAGAAGCTGACAGGCTTGCATGGTGGCACTCAGCCGATTTATTTCACCGACTGGGCGACGGGTATGCCTTCTTCAGCACTCAAAGTGCAGACAATTTCCAATGGACTCGGACGCCCAACAAGCTTCTGAGACTTCTAACAATTTTCGCAATCATCTCCGTGTTGGCATCACTATGCCGAAGAACCGCTAATGCTATATCTGCGGGCAACCTCAGGTAGTCAGCAGGTGCTGGTCGAGCGATCTGAACAGGGTACATCCAGAAAATTACAACGCCAGTTTACTTTGTCAGCAAGGTGCTGCTGACTCAAAGACGAGATATCGCAGGTCAGTCTGTTGTTATAATGGCCTATATATCAAGTCCGGAAGCTGGTGATTATTTCAAGCACATAAGTCACGGTGGTTCACAGATCCACTCGGGATGCCCTTCATAATCGCGAGGCACCGCCCGAATCGTAAATGAGGCACTCGAGCTTGATGGCGTCGATATCACCTTTCAGTGCATGGACAGCAATTAATCACAAAGCTCTAGCCGACTTCGTAGCTGAGGTGAAGAAGTTCAACTTGCCTATCATAACAGCAAGCAGAGTACTAGACAATATACTTCGACGGTTCTCTATGGATTGGTGCGCCGGGGCTGGAGTCATAACATCCCACCGGCGAAAAAACTCAAGTATGTCTACAAATCCGCTTCTTCCGGCTTCACACAACGTCACTGAGTACTGAGGCACTTATCCACAGGCTCCGGATTGCTATATGCATCGGAATACGCGACTGGTTGTGCGTGGAGATCTCAAATCGTGGTGAACCCAAGTCATTTTGAAAGACTGACCTGTCTCATGATACCATGGCAGCATACTGTCAGGAGGTCGAAGCTGAAAAAACAAGTTTGACCGGGCTGGAAATAACACATGTCTGCGCGCAATACAATGACGCGGCAGACGAGTTGCAAAATGTAGGATCAAGCGAGAAGCGGTTCCGACTGGAATCTTTGTCAAGCAAACTCATGGAGCCATCAAAAGAAAACGGCACCGGAGCAGTCGGGCGAACTACCGGCTACAGATGAGGTGCTGCACATATGTCAAGATAGTGGTCCTGTTGTCAAATTTCTCCTGGACGAGCGAACTCCCAGACGATCGCAGTCAAGCCCGAACAAATCAAGCGTCGAAGCAAAAGCTTCCTACCAGTCGAAGATGACATGTACCGAAGGAGCGCACCGGTGTCCTCATGCGTTGCGTCACCACCGAGGGGGCAGCAGATCCTGTAGTCAATCCCTCGAGCAATGTGGCAACCCAGCGATCCCCAGGATGTTAGTCGGAAAGGTTTACCGGCAGGGTTTTTCTAGCCCAAGCAGTAACAGACGCAAAAAGATTGCCTGCAAATGCGACGGTTGCAAGTCTACGCAAGACAAACAAATCTCCCAGCCCAAGAACTCCAAAACTATCCAATTTCTTGGCCATTTGCAGTATGGGGCTCGACATGGTGGGCCTTTCAAGAAAGCGCAAGAGGGTTCAGACATCTATTCGTCGCAGTTGACAAGTTACTAAGTGGATTGAGGCCAACCGTTGCAACTATAAAGTGGCGCGAGCAAAGGATTCATCATGAGTATACTATACCGATTCGGGTCCCCTAACGCATTATATCGACAACGGTACTTCAGTTCACGGGCGACGTATTCCAAGACTTCTATGAAGATTTCGGCATCAAGATCTGCTATGCATCCGTGGCACACCCACGGAGCAACGGGCAGGTCGAGCGAGCCAACGGTATGGTCTTACAAGGCATAAGGCCAGGATATTCAACCGGGCCGGTGGTACAAGAACTACCATCTGTTCTCTGGTCTCATCAGAACCACGGTTAGTCGGGCAAAGTGGAACAATGCCTTTTCTGGTCTACGTGCTGAGGCTATGCTCGACAGAGTTTACAGTTCGGGCTCTCCGTTAGTTCCAGCTTACTACATAGATGTCTCAAAACAATACCCGATTGATGAGCTAGATCAGGTGGAGAAGCAAGGGCATCGCAAAATCCAGTCAGGAAGTATCTTCAAGGCTACTCGCTACCACGATCAGTCAATGTCCATGGCCGCGCCGTTTTGGTCGGGGACTCGTCTTGAGAAAATGCAAACCACCAAAGATGGCAGAAATTATCCGCCACTTTGGGAAGGGTCGTTCATTATGCAAGGTTACGCGGCAGGCGCCTACGACTGAAGACGAAGACGGTGTCCTCATCAACAACTCATGGAAATAGAACAACTAGTCTTTCTATACCTGAGCTTAACTTTATCATGTGTACAGTCTCTCTGACTCACTAAAAAAAAGCGCTTGTTATCACTGAGTAGTGAGTCGGGCTGCATGTATTATATGTGTTTGTCAATATATAAGAAAGCCTGTTTACTCCAGTATGAACCTTACCAACTGTCATGTTTGCCGAGTAACTTCTTACAGTGAACGATTTTATTTAAGTTCCGACAGATAACTCGGTGCAGACTAAACATTCGAGTAAAGCTAAAGACAACTGGTAGTAATTCAAGGCTTGGCGGCACGCACATATATTAAACATGTTTTCCACAAAAGTTTATACATACCGACTACATGATATATTTCTTACAAGACCAGGTCTCGGTGATTATCCAGCAGTCGGCCTTGCCCGGGCTATCAGCCCAGCGCCTCCTCGAGCGTTGTCTCCTCGGTAAACCCTCCCGATGGCTTCAATGTCTGCCCTCGGGTAGATTGATTTTGGTCATCACCCAGGGTATGGGCCACGCGGCAATGAACATGCTCATCGAATACTTTTCAAGGCACTCGGTGCATCCTCGAAGACGCGGCTTCTACGTGGGGGATCTGCTGCAACTGGTTTCCATAGGGCTGGGATCTATGAGTCAAGGAGCCTTTCACGACCCGATGAGGGCTTCCGTGACTCCCTGATGACTCTTATCTCCTCAGTGTAAAACAATATTGGTCCTGGACATTGACTCTCATGTCTGTCTGGGTCCATCGGCAAGTAAAAAACTTGTCAGGTTCGGTTGCAGATGGATAACTAATGGATTGGTTAAGATCACGGTCAGGTTGGGACTTACATTGTAGTCGCCTCCACTTGGCTACGTTTTCTCAGTTTGGCTTTTTTTTCGCGAGCTTGACGGTGGCCTCTTTTAACTCGGCTTTCCATTTTAGAGCTCGGCGTTGGCTCTGTCAGGTCGGCCTTGACCTTCTCAAGCTCGGCTTGGCTTTTCAGCCTCTTCAGCTTAGCTTCCCACTGTCGGGTCTTTAACTCGGCTTCGAGGCTTGCACAACAGATTAGTTGAACTCAACTTGCGGCCAAGATGCAACTAGGCATCGGGAACAACGCAGCTGGAGGATACATCAAGAGTTCAGTCGGGAAGACGCATCGGGGGATTACCTCTGATCTTGTGGCTTGGGCCAATTTTCATCCTGAGCTGGGTGGCGGCAGCCTTCAGCAGCTTCCTCCGGTGGCTCTCATCTGGCCTTCAACGCCGAAGTTGCTGTAATTCCGTGAGATGGGGGCCAGTTTGATGTTAATATGGCTTGGTTTTAGCCATGAAAGATGGTATGATTGTGTAGATATTTATTTGGGCCAATGGTGGCATTGTTGATGTTAGAGCACGGGATTGTGCTCAGTTTCACCTCTTTTTCAGACTATTACTTGCTGTCCTGAAATTTCAGATTGCTACTTTTCGCAAATGCTTAGTAGTTTCAGGTATTATTTTGCTCAATAAACTTAGTTTATGCAAAATCAGATACATAGCAGATTCTTGATGAAGAGACCAGCATTACTCCTTGGACTATTATAATGTATAGTCTAGCTGAGTACCATTCCGTACTTCATGCTGCAGCTTGTTTCAGGTGAGGACAATGACGAGTTGGTGTGGTCTATTATCCTGCCAAGGATGCGAGGAAATGGTGTGTTGGAGTTAAGCTCTATCCCAGTCGGTTGCCTTGTGGGTTTGGTATGGCACCCATGGAGTTATCCTTTATGTTATATTTTTCACTGCTACTTTGTGCTACTTTGTTGATGATTTAGGGTGTGAACACTCTATGTAATTATGATATATACCTGCTGCTCTTTTATTCATATTTAGAGTATGCTGTAATGTTACAATTGTTGTGATGAAGTGTGAGGCTAGTCGTTTCCTGGGGACTAGCTGAACATGAGTATGAGTTAGAAATGATGAGATGCATGGATATTGTCAACCGTAACCATGTCCCCAGAAGTGTGTATCGTGTCTGGCGCACCTTCGTGTGGTTTGACGTGTTAACGCCAAAATTTGGTAAGGCCTGTGTCAGATTCGGTCAAGGGAAATTGAGTCAACTAACGGAAATTGATCCAGAAGAGACGATTCGGGAAGGAGCCGTGAAGACCGCAGCATGGCAGTTATTTACTGTGTATATAATTAGGCAAGCGTTTATCTTTAGGAAACCGACCTGTGTGGTTGGGTCTTATTTATGTTTTTTGTTAGAGTTAGGAATCATGTACCGTGTCCGATAAGGACTCATGTAAACTCGGGGTTAAATACGTACGTCCGGGGACTTGTACAATATATACATCGATCAATACAATTTCGGCGCACGCCACCCCTCCGACGGGATCCTCTTTCGAGCCGGGCTGCATCCGTTAGGTCCGATCCTGCGAGAGGGTAAGTCTTCGTCACCCCGGCTACTATCAACTAGGACTTCAACTCGGTTAGGTTTGATATTCTAGTCGGTTTATGTAGTCGGTACATGATATATTAGTTTATTATGGCTGCATCAATTTGTTGAGCTCATAGATTGATTAGGTATTATCAACATTACGCATGCATAGATCGTATCGGCTTACTGGAGCGCGTTTATCGTCAGTTTGTGCTGCATCGCGTTAGGTCCGACCTACTAAACTGCTAGCGATATAAATCGGTTCTGCTAAGGTCGATACTTTATGTGCAAGCGTTCTTATCGAGTGTTATAGCCGATAAGTTATCTTATAACATCTACGATTGCATCTAGATCTATCGGCTATCGAGATCTCGATTATTATTATCAGTCTGTGCCTTGCAACGGTTGGTCCGAATATACTAGACTGAATAATAACCTTGTTCTTAATAAGCGAGTGGGTTTCATGCGATGTTGTTATCGGAGTGGCTTAGCCGATAAGTTATCCTTTATTAAATACAGCCGATTATACTGCTTGCTTGTTATGTTCTTACCTGCATTACTGTTCTATTGGCTAGGGGCTAGCGACTGGTTTATTCTGCGGATCCGAGTGCCAACAAGCACAAGCGAGTTCGGTCACGACCTCAGGTAAGGACCTGGGGCACAGCATAGGTAAGAACCCGGACACGGCCGGACAGTGGATGAAGACCCGGGAGCCGATGTGAGCAAGGGCCGGGCACCGGGCGCGGGAGTATTCACAGCAATGATACCAGTAACCTTTAAACTATGATCCGGCTGGAGTTTTTATTTAATCCTATTACTTATGTATTCTCGTTTTTTTACCAAGTTTATAGCCGATTTTTGAGCATCCCTTCGATGATCGGGCTAGTAATACTTGTTTATTATTATGTTATTTGTCTTCCTCATCGGCTTTTAGCGTGTATAAGTGCTACAGTGCGCATCGCAATCGGCGATGAATCAGTCCAAGCCGGCTTCAGCCGATGCTCACAAATTGACATCTTTTCTCCTTGTCAATTGCAGGGTCAAATTGACTGGCACGCGCCTACGAACCTCAAAGATTTAGACTGCACTGGAGTGAAGCAAAATTCCAGGCCTTGCGTGTTCCCAGACGCCGAACGGCCCCCGGCGGGTTTTCGCGTCAACACTTTTTGGCACGCCTGGTGGGACACGAAGTTTCAACGCAAAGTTTCAGCGCAAAGTTTTCAACAATCAGATTGACAACATAATTCCAGTCAGCTTGGAAGATTTAACAGAAGAACAAAAACAACAAATTGAGCAAACTATGGCAACTTTCAGAAGCTGTGCTTAGAGTCCTTCAGACCATGACAAGGAGGGCGATTCAGAATCCCAGTTTCCGAAGCCATGTATTGGTTGGAGAATCAAGCCGTCAACAACCAAGAGTCCACTAGTAAACCCTTACAAGAGATGGTGAATGAAGCGGTTCATTCCACGCGCTTCATCAATCAGTCCGGAATTCTAAGTGAACACACTTCATAATCTTATAAAGAGACGTGGACGGAACAATTATTCAAGAGCGCTGCCGAGGTCCTGTTTACCTCCCACGAAGGTTGAACCGACTCTGTCGATGCTTGCACTGCATAATAAATTATGGGGCTACTTCGGCGACCTGGAATTCGTGGATTGCAGAGGACAACAGAGAATTATACTGTTCAGGCCCTCGATGTGAGGTTAATACCCTACGTCAGTTGAGGTGTTATTCTCTGAGGTGGTTTTGTGATCAATGATCGGGTCTCCCCTCATGGGTCGCTCTGCCTCCCTTTATATACTAGGGGACAGGGTAATGGTAAGGATCCCAGTCGGATAGACCAAGGAGTTCCTTATTAGAGATAGAATCTATCCAACTAAGGCTATGTTTCTTATTGTACAAGGCACAGCCTGCCGGGTATGCTAGTCTATCGTCTATATTACATGATTGGCCCATCCTCTATCCGAGTGGCCCATGTGCTTGTAGTGAGGTACGCGGGCCATGGCTGCCCACAAGTAGCCCCTGAGACTTCATAGTTGAGTCACAGCTGATGCGCGGAGTGCTCATCCTCCACTGTGAAGTACCCGAGTGCGATGCTCTCGAGGTACTCCGTTGTCCGAAGTAAGTCTTCCCGAGTCCTGCTTGCATGTCAGTGGCAGGAGGCTGAAGGGCTTCATGTAAATATGAATAGTGTGCGGCCGAATAGGCGCACCTATTAGGTGTAGCCCGACTTTGTGCTTAATTGTGAAGACAATTAAACGTAAAGTCAAAGATCTTTAACCTGGAAGTCTTTCCCGAGATAGATTACAAATATGGTATATGAGACTCTTCGGTATATGTCAACCGAATAATAATTTATAGTCTTGCGAGTAGGAGACTACTCGTATAGGACCTCTTCGACTTTTATGTCATCGAATATGAGTTTTATAGTCTTTTCCGAGTGGCGTCCCACTCAAAAACTAGACTCTTCCGCATCATGTCAGCGGGGAATAGATATTTATAGTCTCTCCCGAGTAGTGCAACTACTCGAAAGTTAGACTCTTAGCGTCATGTCGGCTGAATAATGTTGCTCATGGCAACTTGGATGGCCATGCATGTAGCGAGTACACTTTATAAAATAATCCATTACGTGGTCAGGTGTTCCCGAGAAAGATACTGCATCCCCCATTTAATGAAGACCAGCTTGTGATCCTTGTAAGGATATATCCTCGAGGACCTGGTGGATAAAACAGATACCAACCAAATAATATATTTTAGCAGCTGAGTGGCTTTCATGGAAGCATATCTTGTTTACCTCATCGATTTCCTGTGGCTAGCATCAGCGCTATAATTTCAACTCAGCTGCGGGCGGCCACATGGGCATGCTTACTAGGAACTCATATCTTGTCGCCCAATAAAACTGTGCAAGCCTGGGCCATCTAGTCGGTTCAGGCTATAAAAGGATGGGAGAGAGAAAAGATTCCATCGTCTTCCCAAAGCAACCATCTCTTCGTCTTCCACCTTCGCGCCTAACGTTTCGCCCTCGCCGCCCGGGTTTAGCAGCAGCCGTTCCCCACACCGGACTCGGGCGATTTTAATCCTCTTCTTTTATTCCAAAGCCCCGATTGCTTGCCCCAAATATCAAACCTCCAGTCATGCTTAGGCGGACGAATCCTGCGGGTAATGCCCAGGGAGTCTTGGCCGATCTCGGATATTGCGGCTCGGTGAGCTTGAGACGGCTGGAGACGAGCTGAAGTTTGCTCAGCCAAGAGTGTCGTTGGCGTTGGGAGGGATGAAGTGACGCCAAACCGTGGTGACGGTAGTTTTCGCCTCTTTCTTTTGATAGAG
>RYFJ01002677.1:0-168985 GCA_003991445.1 Oryza meyeriana var. granulata | reverse complement strand
AGGATATTTGAAGGAACATAAGACCGTGGACACGGATAGGTTTTCTAAGATAAATTTCACCTTGCCTAATAAGTAATCTTCATACTGAGTTTCACGCTTCTTTCCTGGCCAGTTTCTTCTAAATCAATTAATTAATTAATCTGATTTCCTTCTTGTACGAATTGATCAGACCTACATTTTGGTGTTACCTGCACCATTTGGAGTTTTCTTATGTCGATTCTTTTTCATTTTGGGCTTCGATTCCTTCATCAGAGGGCAGGTAGCAATTGTTTTATTGTTTGAACAGTTGCATGTCGATTCCGCGGTCATCATGCTCTATATGTCGGCTCTCCCTAGCTTTTTTTATCTTCTAACATCACGAGTACGTATCTTCCGAGACTCAGAATCGGCGACTCAGAGAGTGAGCTCTTTTCGACCGATTGTTCTCTCTTCTCCTTGCGCAATGGATAGCTTCGCAGTCCGAGGTATCTTTCTGCTCGATGTGTTTATTGATTTTGGTGCCTGGATGATCAATCGCATGTTTTCAATGTTCTTTCGTGTGTTCTTATTTATTGTAGACCTTAGAAGCAAGTCTATCAGGCGTTCATTTTTATCATGGTCAATGGTAGGAGGTCAAGTTTCATAGCGCCGGAACACGTTCCTTTACGACTATCCGATGTTAGTGCAGTGAATTGGAATAGCTTTTAGATATGGCGGCTATTCCTGGTGGAGGGACTGTTCAGAGTATGGGCGAAGAGAACCTCATGGGAAGATCAACATCGCATGATAACATTTTCTAGCTGATGGAAAGACGAACCTGCTTGCATCGGCTTAATATTTTGGCGATGTCTAACGCATTTCATGTTCGGACCAGGCAATGACCCACTTGATGGGATGTGACTATGCTAATGCTCGAGAGAAATTAACATCAACCCTTAGGTCGATTCAGCTTGCTTCATCGGCTTAACGAAGAACATCGTTGCTGGTCCGAGTGATATATAATCCAAAGGGAGGCTGATCAGTCGGATCGGGATGTGCCTTTTTTGAATTGTGCTGGCGGTTTGTTTTGGTGGGCAACTTCTGGCCCAACGCACATGCAATGCTGGCGAGTGCTTGGCCATAGGAACATCCTTGGGGCAATACCTCTTGGCGCACTTTCAGCTACTACATAGGTTCCCGGTAAGCTACGGCACGCCATGCGGCCATTGGGGTCATTTGTGTTTGTGCAGTTATGGGGCTCACGTCTACATACATCAAGGCTTTTTTGGGACTTTTTTCTTAACCATCCTTTAGCGTTATACGAAGAAGCCCATTTACCGCCGTGTATTCATGGGGAAGTGCATGGTCCTGGGCGGCAAGATGACGCTGATTGGACTCTTCATGTTCAAGGGGTTTTACTACGCTTCACAGGGAGGGCCACACTTTGGTTTTGCATATGACGATGCATCATCATTCGAGATGCTTCCAATTTCAATCCACTCATGCTCTGGAGATGATGAGTCGAAGGCCATATATCTATCGGTCCATTACCCTTGTCTGGCTGCGACTGGCTTTTCTCTGGGCCCGATCGCAACCATCATATGAAGTACCATCCATCGGTCGGCTCCGTCAGCTTGGTCTTGGTCAACTTCCAATCGGCCTATTCTTCATCGATAAACTTCAGGCCCGGGGCAATGTCAACAATGCCCTAGAGTATGATCGGATGCGCACCTTAACAGAATCCCTACCTCTGGGCGCCGCCACCGATGTGAACGTATGTACTGCCAATACAAAGCTTTTTGCTCGATGGTGGTCAGAATGGAGGAGACATCTATTTAACTTAGCGGCCATCCACTACTGTTCTCGCCTCAACGCCGACTACATCGAATCTGATGAAGAGGTAATACCCATAAGCCTTAATCACCATCTCCGATCATCTCTCATACTCTTAATTTTGCAGGCTGCCAATGTCGAGCCACCAACGACAAGCACTAGTGGCCGGCCGATCATGTATCAACCCCCATCGGCCACTCCGAACTTAGGGCACGATGCTTCCTCTCCATCGGCTTTCCTCCAGGCGCCCCGGCCGATAGGACAAAAACGCAAAAAGCTGGCGCATCACCCTTCTCTCAAGAAGCAGAAAACCAGTGCCGATGTCATGGTCACGGCGCCACTTACTACCAACAACAACATCGGCCTCTTCATCTCCACGGGGTATGTGCTAAGTCTTGACATCATTATCTGTTTTCCCCTCTCTTTCATCAATTTCATTTTCAGCTCGAGTTATCGGCCCCTGAACCTCAACCTTCTACTGACATCCCTCCAAGCATCGAGCTAATGACTTCTCCAGCAGCTCCACTTTCAGCACCCAGTCCCCAAGCCGTTGTTGAGGCTGTTCCTACTACATCGCCTGACATCGGCCGTTCTGAAGAAAACCTACTCATCCACTTGAAGCCGATGCACCCAAGCTGCGGATGCCCTACCTGAGGTAATCTCTCTATATCCATCTCACTTTTAACTCCTCACTGATTCTTTTACCGATGTCAATTTGCAGTCCTTAGCCGATTTGTTCTCCTTTGACATCGGCAAATACTTAGAGGCAGAAGAAGCAACAGCCACCAGCGCGGCAACCAAACCATCCTTCTCAGCCGATGTGCGCGAGTACTTAACGAATATCATCAGTCGGCTAGAAAATCCGATTGACACACTAGTGGAAGACTGCGGGCCGATCCGGGCAAGACTTGCAGATATTGAAACATATTTGCCGAAGAACTCATCGACGAAGGCACTGACTCGCGTAGCATATCTGGAATCTCACAGATTCCGACTCCATCAAGCTCAGGCAGCGCACATAGCCGATCGTGCTGATCAACAGAAATAACACAAGATATCTCAAGTCGATCGGCTGTCCCAAACAGAGAAGAAAAAGTTTGATGACATGGCAGCTTGCCCTCACAGAGCTCCAATCCAAATTGGACCCAACTGAGAGAAAAGGAGGCCGATTGTTGGCAAGAACTTGAAAAACTCGTAAGGATCTTTGAAACAACAAAATCCCAGCTTCATCGGCTGCCACAAGCTATACAAGATCAAGAGGCTAAGGTTTGCAGCAGCGGTGCGTCAAGTTGTTCATCCCACGGATAAAAAATTGAAGACCATCTCGGGCTCCGATGAAGACACATTTGTCGGCGAAATGGGACCGAGTCCCAGTCCCCGGGGACGCGAGGTCTTCGGCACGCGCCTATTCCGGCCACATTCTGTGAAAGAAAAGGCGGCTACGGCGGCTCAAGTCCCTGGGTTCGGCACTGCCTTAACCCGGCGCGCCGATCCGGGAGCCACTCCCCGGGTCCCGAGTCCGGGGACTACCCCGCGCCCGGACCCGGCGCCCGGTCCCGGGAGCCACCTCCCCGGGCCCCGAGTCCCGGGGACCATCCCGTGCCCGGACCTCCGGGTCCCGGGTCACACGGCTTCGGCCCCGGGTTGCATTCCCGGGGCACGTTACAGGGACGTTCCTGGTCCCGGGCGCCGCTCCTCGGGCCCGGGACTTACGTCTTCCGTCCCCAAGGAGCTCCGCGCCACCCCGGGCACGAGGTTGACTCGGATGGACCGGCTCTCCAACTACCCGCATTAACGACGAGGCGACCGGGCATGACGCGCCTGGCTTTTGTGGGCCCGCTTCCTGTGCCGTCAAAAACTCCTTTTGACTATGGAGGCTTCCTTCGCTATGTAGTCAGAACCTTTTGACTATGCAGGTGCCCTTTTTCCATGTCCAGGCGACAGAGGCATGCGCGGTCACCTCCCCCTGCTCCATCCGCTCACGACGACATGCAGCAGCAGCTCTGGCGTGACAGCGGGCAGACCTACTCCGGCATGGACGTCGCAGGGGACGTGTGCAAGGAGAACTCAACCGGAATATCTCTCTCTCCGTGTACTGGCACTGTGGACTCCCCTGATTCTATAAAGGAGGATCCGAGCCGACGAGGAAAGGCAGGGAAGCTTAAGCATTAGCAACCGCCGAAGACAGAGTTCACAGTAGAGCTGCCCCTAGTCGATCAACCCCTCCTGGTCGAGAACTTCTCCTGGTCGAGAGCTTCTCCCGGTGGAGAACTTCTCCTAGTCGAGCCCTTGGTCTTCTACTGCAGCTCGTGTGAGTCTCCTTCGAGTCCGGCGTCCGGCAGAGCAGCCGGGGCCGGTGTACACCTTGTAACACAGCAAACCACATTCTCCCACATAGCCAAACACACAGGAGTAGGGTATTACGCCTCCGAGCGGCCCGAACCTGTCTAAACGCCTCCTCTCTCTCGCGCGATTGTTAACGGTTTCGGACGATAGGTCCCGAAACGGACGGTCCGAACCCTTATCTCCCAGCTCGGCCCCCGGTTCCGAGCGCCGATCGTCCGTTGATCCACTGGACGCCGCATTCGCTGAGAACTACTCCCTGGCGAATCTCAAAGGGGGGTCTCCTGACTTCCCGCCGTCGAGGTTCCATCCTCCGACAACATTCGTGCCATCAATGAGATTGACCAGATCCGCCTGCGCGCGATCGAAACAATTCAGAACTTTTTGTAAAACCTTGATACTAACGACTAAATGATGCTGTCTCCAGACACGCCGATTACTTTTACTGTAATATAATCTGATCGGCTCTGTTGCCTGTTTCTTTCAATTGTCCCTTAATATTTATCTGTTTGATCTAAAGGCGATATCAATTGATATCGGCTATCTCTAGGTGATGCAAAAACATCGGCTTTCTGAACTGTTTTAGAAATCGGCCGCATCCAGCGATTCAGGAGTTAATCCAACGCATCGGATAGTACTTCTTGAGATATTTCCCATTAAGCACTTTAGCAAACTCCGTCCCCCTAAGATCTTCTAGTATATAGGCATTACCAGGCACACAACGATTAATCCGATAGGGCCTTCCCTTTAGGCGACCCATTTCCAAACTTATTATCTCTGGACCCGTTCGGCAAAAATCAATTTCCACACAAGATCTCCTCAGCAAACGATTTATTCACCACCGTTCTGTTATAATGCCTAGCTACCTTAGCTTGTTTTCCTTGATCCTCTCCAGCGCCTTAACCGATTCTGAGCCAAATCTCTAGTCATCTATTATTGTTATAATAATCATCGGCTGTCAATTGATCTGTAAAGAAATTCTCCTAGAGCCGATGTTAGTCTCCCAAGGCAGACTGCTTCATGCCCATATACCAACTGATATGGTGGACTCGAGTCGATCGATGACATGCCATCCGATAGGCCCACAATGAATCGGCAATGTAGTATGCCATCGTCGGCGGCTGTTCACTCAATCTTTCGCTTGATCAATTTGATTAGATTCTTTTAGAAGCTTCGCCTGTCCATTAGCCTGAGCATAATAAGGCAATGAATTCAATAATTTGATTCCCATACAGGCAGCAAACTGTTGAAACTTATCGGACACAAAATAGATCCCTGATCGTAGTTATCGTCTGAGGAATTCCAAAAAACCGATAATTATGTGCTCCTTTACAAACTCGATTGCTTCTTTGACGTAACTTTCTTCAGAGGAATCGCTTTACCCACTTGTAAAATAATCTGTTGCTGCCAATATGAATTTTATGTCCCTTACTCGATGGAGGATAAACCTAGCCGATCAGTCAATTCCATCTCTGAAACGGCCACGGTTATGATAGGATTATAGCCGATGTTGGTGCCCGCTGTAATATTTCAAACTTCTGGCATCTTGACATCCTTTATAGTAATGAAGCAATCTTCCCAGCATTGTCGGCCAAAAGTATTCTACTCTTCTTAATATCCACTTCATCTTATGAGCCGATTTGATGAGTCCACAAACGACTTCATGCACTTCACACATCACCACTTTGGCTTCTAAATTCAGGCACCTCAGCAGAACTCCTCAAAAGTCCGATAATATGCATTCTCCACCAAGCAGCACATATTAGTAGCTTTATACGGAAGTCTCCTAGAAACCGATTGCGATGGATTTTGCAGATAACCAATTATTTCCTGTCTCCAATCATTGGCTTTATCCTGAATATCATTATCGGCTATTTCAACTTCAACCTGTTTATTCAGCCGATAACCCGAAGGAATTTGTGCAAGATCATTGGCTTCTAAATTCTGTTCTCTAGGGATATGATCCATTGATACCATCTTGAAATCCTTCAACAAATCTGTACATTCCTCATAATATGATCTCAAAACATCATCCCTACACTCATATTCCCCAGACAACTGCTTGATCACCAACAAAGAATCACCAACAATCTCTATGATATCGCTCGATCTCCTTTAAAAGGTGAAGTCCTTTTAATACCGCCTCATATTCCGCTTGATTATTAGTCCGATAAGGTTTAATTGTAAAAGCAAACTCAAAACTTGCCCCCCGAGGAGATACAATGACCAAACCGATACAAATCCATGCTTGCACACTGATCCATCAAAAAACAAAATCCATGGGATCGGCTCTACATAATTCTCATAATTCCCTCTGTGCTGCACAATGAAATCGGCCACCGCTTGTCCCTTGATCGCTTTAGCCGATTCATATCTCAAGTCAAACTCAGTCAAGGCAAAGATCCATTTACCAACTTGCCCTTTTAACACTGGAGCCGACAACATGTATTTTACCACATTGGCCTTGCAAACCACCGTGCACTCAGCCGATAGGATATAATGCCTTAACTTCATGCATGAGAAATATAGACAAAGGCATAATTTCTCCACCGCAGGATATCGAATTTCAGCATCCAAAAGTCTTCTGCTTAAATAGAACACAACTTGCTCCTTTCCTTCAAACTCCTGAATTAAAACAGACCCGATGGATTTTCTCATCGGCCGATAAAGTATAACTTGAATGGCGCTCCTTTCTGCGGCGGAATCAGAACAGGTGGGGAACTCAAATAACACTTAATTCCATCGAATGCCTTCTGCTGATCTGCCCCATACACGAACTCTTGATCAGCTTTCAACTTCAATAACGGAGTGAAAGATTCAATTCTTCCTAACAAATTTGATATGAATTTCCTTACAAAATTAATCTTGCCGATCAATGACTGTAACTCTGTCTTGTTGCTTGGAGGCTCTGTAGTCTTAATGGCTCTGATGCTCCGTTGACTAACTTCAATTCCTCGCTCATGAACCATAAAACCCAAAAACTGCCCAGCCGATACACCAAAAGCGCATTTATTGGGATTCATCCTTAGTCCATATTTCTTGGCCCTTTCCAGCACTTTTCGCAAATCGGCTATATGGCTTTTCTCACTCTAGGATTTAACCACCACATCATCAATGTAAATTTCCACTAACAAGCCGATGTTCAACAATTGATCGGCTTAATCCTGGCATCTTATGATACTCCCAAGCAAAACAATCCCGATACTCCTTCAACAGTGTTATCAATTCTTCTCGAAGTTCAGGGCATAGCTTTTTACTTATGTACGTCGGCCTTGGCTTATCTCCTGGTCCTATGTCAATCTCCTCTAAATCATCGGCCGACGTAAACCCTTGCCCCAGTTTCCCTTCGAAATCTTCAATGGAGCCCATTAGAGTAACAGCTCGGAGCTGACTTGCTGAATCGGCTGTATCCCTTGGCTGGTGACCTTAAGATAATCTCCTTCCCATGTTTTTCTGGACAAACAATCAACGCCATCAGCTTCCTAGACCGGCAAATCGGTCATTGCAATGTTGGTTGACCGATCTGCTAGGACTACCTCAACTTGATCTCCTTGCCACTGTATCAGACATTGATGCATCGTCGAGGGCACGCAACAGTTTGTGTGAATCCAATCCCTGCCAAGAAGCAGACTATATGATCCTTTTCCATCGATAACGAAAAACGTGGTAGGTAATGTCTTGTTTCCCACTGTCAACTCCACGTTTAACACGCCTTTCGCCTCTGATGAATTTCCACCGAAGTCGTTTAGCACCATATTCGTCTTGATCAAGTCTTTGGCAGTTTTTCCCAATTTTCGAAATGTAGCATAAGGCATTAGATTAACAGCTGCTCCCCCATCAACTAGCATCTTCGTCATCGGTTTCCCATTCACATAGCCCTTGATATATAATGGCTTTAAATGCCGATTCTCTGACTCTTCAGGTTTATCAAATATAGCCTGATCAGGACAACGTTAGCTGAGCAAAAACCTCTTCACTGCCTTCCTCGTCCGATGAAAGTGCTTTATATTCCCCAGGAAAAAAGAAAACCATGTTTACTGGAGCCGATGGATCGACTTCATCGTCCTTCCTCTTCACACGCCATACTTGTTTAGTTCTCTTGTGACGATGATCGGCTTCTTCCTGATCTTGCCTCTGTTCTTCCTGTTGCTCTCGATGTCATGGCCGTTGTGCCCTTCTCTCTTTCTGGTTTTTTGTAAATATCCCACTAGGACACCACTGAGGATTTTGGATTTGTCGTTTTCATCATGTTCCTCGTCACCTTCAAAAATTTTTTGGATAGCCCCAATCGGCTATGTACCGATGCTCGTCTCCTAAGTGGCCGATCCCGCGAAGAACTCTCCTGCTGATCCCGCTGAAACTTCAGATTATCGCACTCAGGGCAATCTTCAATTGATGGCAATCTCATCCCTTGATCCTAGCAGAATCGGAAGAACGGACAATCCCAATGTGGATTATATCTGTCTGGCTCAATCCATTGCTCTTCGTACTTTGAATATTTTTCTATCATGCCTGACGAAGTAATCCTTGATTTTCTATGATCCAAATGCCTTTCTTCATTGGCCTGAATTCTTGACGATGATCCCGCATGAACCATGTTCACGAGGAACGGGTGTCCGTCGATTTTCATTGGCTTCTTGTCCTCAAACTTGATCCTTCCCTGTTCAACAACCGATTGAATTTGTTGCCGAAAAACTTTGCACTCATTGGTGTAATGCGATATCGTGTTGTGCCACTTGAAATATCTTTTCTTCTTCAGTTCTTCGGCTGATGGAATCACGTGATTTGGCGGAAGTTGTATCTGCTTCTCCTGTAACAGTAAATCAAAGATTTTATCGACTTTATTAATGTCAAAATCATACCGTTCTTCCTTGCCGATATCCTTGACCCACGGGCATGATACTGATTTCTTGTTCCTAGCCCACTCCGCCAATCCGACTTCAGCATCGGATTCTTCGTCTGAGTCCGATGAATAAACCTGTACTTGAGCAACCCTTCTCTGAATTTATCTTTTTTCGTCTCTTGAAATCGGCTTTCATGAGCCGATACCTTCTGTACCAGGTGCGCCAGGGACTCGAACTCCTGTGATGAAAATCTCTCTTTAATTGGCGCTAAGAGACCCTGAAAAGCTAAGTCGGCTAGATGTCCGTCACTCAGATTCAAACTATAACATCGGTTTCTGACGTCCCAAAACCTCTGGATATATTCCGGCGCCGTTTCATCTGGTCTCTGTCTAACCGATGTTAGATCTGTCAGTCTCATCTCATGGGTTCCAGCAAAGTAGTATTTGTGAAACTGTTTTTCTAGATCGGCCCATCCCCGAACTGAATTCAGTGGTAATGAAGAGAACCATGTAAAAGCCGATCCAGATAGCGACAAGGGGAAAAACCTAACTCTCAGAGCCTCTTCAGCCGATGCCTCTCCGCACTGTGCCAGGAATTGGCTAATGTGCTCTACTGTAGATGTGTTGTCTTGCCCTGAGAACTTAGAGAAATCCGGGACTCTGTATCGGTGTGGTAATGGGACTCTGTCGAACCACTCAGGATACGGATGCCGATACATAAATGTTTGCTCCTTCGGCTTTATCCCAAATTGTTCTCTCACTATCTCTGCAACCCTTGCCGACAAATCTTCTTCCCTTGGGATCTCCTGCTGATATTGTATAGGTGGAGTTGGTAGCCGATTCTGCCTGGGGTATTCTCTCTGATGATTACCTAAATCGGCAATACCTCCTGGGTGATTCTGCTGATATCCCCCATAATAAGCTGTTTGCTGATATCCTGTAGGAATGTCCTGTTGCCCCCAGCCTGATTCTGTGAAAACAAATTTTCCGACCAATCTTTTTTAATTCCATAAGCAACTTGATTTGGCTCCATCTTTGGCGGGAGATAGACAGGACCTCGAGTAGGCTCTTGAAGAATTGACCCATCCACCGTCTTCTTAATAAGATTGTGGAGCGTATTGACCAAGATCCCAGATTGATTGATGAGCGCGTGATGTACTGCTTCATTCACCATCTTCTGTAAGGGTTTTACTGGTGGACTCTCAGGTGGTGTACGGCTCGATTCTCCAACCAAAACTGGTTTTGGAAACTGAGATTTTTGAATCGGCCCTTGTCTTGTCATGCTGAAGGATTCCAAGCAAAGCTTCTGAAAATTGACCATATTTTGCTCGACTTGCTGTCTTTGCTCGTCTGTTAAATCTTCCATGTTGACCGGAATTACGTTGTCTGTTTTAATCTCTTTTCTGGCCATGTTGCAATTCCGTGTCCCACCAGGCGTGCCAAAAACGTGTTGACGCCGAAAACCGCCAGGGGCCGATGAACTGGTTCGGCGCCTAGAGACATGCGAAGGCCTGGGAGATCTGCTTCACTCCAGTGCAGGTCCTAAAATCTTGAGGTTCATAGGCATGCCAGTCAATTTGACCCTGCAATTGACAAGGAAATAGAAAATATTATATCAATGAGCCAATCGGCTGGAAGCCGATCTGGACTCGTCTCATCGGCCTATGGCCAATATAAACTGTAGCACTTATACACCGACTGGAAGCCGATGATGGCATGAACAGTAACTAATAATGAGAAGCAAATACAAAACTAGCCGACTGCCAAGAAATACTTGAAAATCGGCTGTAAACTGATAAAATAAATAGGCAGAATGCGTAAATAAATGGATTGAATAAACTTCAGCCGATTGCAATAGTAATTGCTAGCGTTGATCCAAAGGTTCTGCCTGCGCCCGTGCCCGGGCCCTTGCTCGTGCCCGTGCCTGGGTCCTTGCATGCTGTTCGTGCCCGGGTCCTCGCTTGTGCCCGTGCACGGGTCCTCACCACAAGAAAAACCGAGATATGCAATTTCGTGCCGCCCCGACTTGGCAGCGATTTTCTAAACATGTTTATGACAAATCGGCTGGATATAAAGATAACTTATCGGCTAAACACTCCGATAAAACATCGCATAAAACCCATCGGCTTATTAAGAATAAAGTTATTACCACCAGTCTAGTAGATCAGATCCAACCGTTGCAGCATAGACTGATGATGATAACAAGACCTCAATGGGTCGATAGATCTAATACGATCGTGATGTAAAATATGATAACTTATCGGCTATACATCCCGATAAGACGCTTACGCAAAAAATATCAACCTAGCAGGAATGATTTATCACTGGCAGTTTAGTAGGTCGGACCCAACCGATGCAGCACAAACTGATGATAAACCGCTCCCAGTAAGCCGATACGATCTGCGCACGCGTGATGTGATATACCTAATCGATCTATGAGATCAAACTAAACTGATGCAGCCATAGACAGAATAGATATATCGTGGTAAGCCATCCACTGTGAACCGACTAGAATATCGGACTTAACCGAGGAAGTCCTAGCCGATGCGGTAGCCGGGGTGACGAGACTTACCCTCTCGCAGGAGATCAAACTTAACCGATGCAGCCCGACTCGAGAAGCAAGAACCCGTCGAAAGGGTGGCAATGCGCCGAAATTGTATTGATCTGATTGATGTAGATAGATTACAAAGCACCCAGGCATACGTATTTATACCCCGAGTTGATACGAGTCCTTATTGGACACGGTACACGATTTCCTAATTACAGAAGGAAACATTAACAGGACCCGATCGGACACGAGATCAGGTTTCCTAAAGATAAAATATTAACCTTGCCTAATTAATAATCTTCCATACTGCGGTCTTCATGGCTCTTTCCTGGACCCGGTTTCTTCTGAATCAACTTCCATTAATTAACTGCAATTTCCTTCTTGACCGAATCTGATACAGAGCCATACCAAATTTTGGCGTTAACAATGTGCTACTCTAGTTTCTCATTTTTTAGGTAAAGATTGTCTAACTGAGCAGCCAAATCCTTGTTCTTCGCGGTGTGTTGGGCACGTTCCTTGGCTAGCTCCCAGTCTTTAGCTGTAAGTAGCATTTTACCACCTCGTTGCGTAGATTTCTTCTCCTCGTCTCAACAATTCTTCCACAAAGACTGAAGGCTGATTCAGACGATATCGTAGACACATGCACCGTGAATACATCCTGTGTTAGTTTTGAGAGCACGGGATATTTAGTCTTGTGATCGTTCCACCACCCGAGCACACTGAGATCTTCCTGGTTGATAGAGTTCCGTCCAAGTAGGAGGACAGTTCATGGGCGTCATGCGGAGTGTGTGCACTACTTGCAGCGGCCGAACTTCCACCACCGG
The DNA here is from genome assembly GCA_003991445.1 of Oryza meyeriana var. granulata. Classification (NCBI taxonomy): domain Eukaryota; kingdom Viridiplantae; phylum Streptophyta; class Magnoliopsida; order Poales; family Poaceae; genus Oryza; species Oryza meyeriana. The sequence continues at coordinate 156,636 of RYFJ01002677.1, read as the reverse complement.
TGCTAGAAGAGGAACCACCCCAAATTCGGTCCCACTGTAATTTCTTCTTACTTGGTATAGGGACAGGTGGGCCTCTTTGCACGCGAACTCCTTGAAACTTAGTTTCATACTTTCGAAATACTTCATACAATTTAGTCTTAGCATCAGAATAATAGTTAGTGTAATCAATATTCATTGCGTCCCTAATAAGATTCAAAATATTTCGGAATCCCCGTATTTTACCCCTAGGATCAAGAATAAATGCAAAAGCATACAAATATGAGATTTCTCTCTAGTATTTAAGATATTTCTGTTTCATACGAAATACTGCAAGTCCTAGTAGTTGGTCATCTTCATATTCTCGTAATAAAGTGGCAATCTCAAAAATCTTATGCAAAATTAAATTAGCACTTAGATAGTAAATACCAGATAAAGTGATAGTTGTATCATAAAATGTTTCAAAGAAGTAATAAAACATTTCGACAACATGCCAAGATTATTCTGTCAAAAGCGGTTGCCTGTCACTGGTTACAACATTCTTGGTTTGCAAAAGAATAGTTAGTGTTTCTTTGTAAAGTAAAACATTCTTTAACATTAAATAAGTTGAATTCCATCAATGGTCCGCATCTGTTTGGAACTTGCGTGGACACTTGTCCGAAGCGATGCAGAATTGCTTGAAGGTCGCAAGTTGAGGATTAGAACCATTCAACCATGTTATGGCTTCACGGATGGAATCAATATATGCACTTATTCTTTTAAACCTAGATTTAACTATAAGATTAATAACATGGCATGCACAACGTTAATATAAAAGAAATGATTCAACATAAACAGAGAATAAAGGCTGCAGAATTTCTATTGTTTTGGAATTTGCAGCTGTATTATCTAATGTTACTGTAAAGATTTTATTTGTGAGGCCAAATTCCTCATGAACTCTAGGAATTCTTTCGGCAATATTTTCAGCAATATGTAAAACATCAATTAATTTTAAGGCTATGACTCTTTTTTGTAGTTCCCAATTATCATCAACATAATTAGCAACTACACTAATATAATCTTCTTTAGCCTTACCACTCCAAATATCAGAGATGATACTAATAGAAAAGGTACATGTAGCAAATAATTATTTAATAGTGTCTTGGCCTTGGTTATAAACATTCACCAAGTCATGGGTTGTGGTCTAACTACTAACAGATTGAAATCTAGGGCCTGTTTAGCAGGGCTCCAGCTCTTAGATCCTAACTCCTGGATCCAACTCCAACGAGAGCTAGATCCTGTAGAATCTGGAGGTGGCCTGAAAGTGTTTGGCTAGCCTGATTAGCTCCAGAAATCCTGAAAGAGATAGGTGGGGAAAGATGGACAATTTTACCCTTGGTTTTTTTTTACTAATTGATAATTGTTGATTATGACATGAATGTACCTTTTGAAATTTATCACTAATATATAAATGCTAATTTTTCTTGTATGTTTTCAACACCACAAGTACGAAAGGTAAAAACAAAATATATGACAACATTCATACTCGTAAAAAGTAAAGCTAAAATCTATGCATGGCGTTTATATAATAAATGTTCAATAATAATAATTAGTAGTATAGTCATCCAAAGACATTCTAAAAGACCACAAAAAACCATACATTACTTGTCCATTATCCTATAATACGATGGGCTAGGTCATCACGAAATGCATCCATTGATGCATCACTCGCACCCTCGGTTGATGTATCCGATGCATCTTGAGAGATGATATATCTTCTATATCTAGATGGAATGGTAGGCACATAATCTGGATTTCTATCAAACCTCTGAAAATGCCTATCCGGCGCATCATAGTCACGAATAAAATTATGCAATGCCATTGTTGCCGCCACAACCATCTTCTGTTTCCATATTGGAAAGCTAGGCATCTTGAGAAGAATTCGCCACTTCATCTTCCATACACCAAAGCATCTCTCAATGATATTATGTAGACTTGAGTGCAAGTAGTTGAATTTTTCTTTCACGCCACTTGGTGTTGTACCTCTTTGAAATTCCGGCACATGGTACCTTTGACCCTTATATGGTGCTAAGTATCCTGGGCGGTTTGGATAGCTAGCATCAACAAGATAATATTTCCCTACAATAAAGATAAACATTAATATATCATTTAGAATCACTTACCAAAAAATACAACATATAACATGTGGTAATTACCTTGAGGAGGATGAGGAAAGATAGCTCTATCTGTTTCCAATGCATTAAATAGAACGGTTGTGTCATGCATCGAACCAGGTTGTCCAATAGATGCATATGTAAATCTCATATCATGATCACAAATAGCCATCACATTTTGAGTAGTAGTCTTGGATCTACCAATATATCTAACCTTCTCTTTATCTGGAACAACCGCATAGATATGAGTACCATCAACAGCTCCAATGCAATCCTTAAAATATGGCCACATGCGACGATCTTTTCTAATTCTCTTATGGACAATAGGGAAGTTTGGATCCTTTGGACGCACGATGTCATGTCCTAAGTCTACCACGGCAAACAAAACTTCTTCAAACTTTCTCTTAATTGTCTCACCAGAATGCTTGAAACGGTTTTGCACCCTTTGGTTCGATGAACCATCACCGACTATGAAGAGAAAAATGGCAAGTGCCTCCATTGTATGCATGTGTATAGTAGATGCCAACTTATATTTACTAACCAGAAGATCATGCAAGGCAAGAAAGGTATTAGCATTCATACGAAGCATGCGATAGCATTCACCTAGTGTGGCCAAAATTTCTTGCACCCATCCCATTCCACTAAGTCGTGATGTCCTAGGCGCAGCCTTTTCCAAGTAGGTTGAGTGGTAATTTTCTACAATTCTTCTAGACGAAGAAAGATTACTTGCAACGTTTTGTTCTTAAATTGACGCCTAGTGTACCTAAGACTGGTTCTTGCAGCAAATTGCTCAATGACTTCGTCAAACCCCGTGTTGGATAGATGGGTATTTGGACGATTACCTGCAGCTACTTGATCAGCAAAAATCTCACACACAACTCTAGTGTTGTAGTCAGTCCAATCAGCAGGGTCCAAGGGTAGTTTAACACTCCCCGATGGCATAGTTTGATCCATGCTTGCCATCCACTCACTCACACCAATCTTTTCTCAATACTAATGAACGCATTTCAATTTAGTACTGGTCTCTAATAAAGCAAAATGATTCATCTCACTTCAAGGAAAATGATCCAACTTACTAATTATGACTACAATATCTATCATTCAATAACTAAATAGGTTCAATTTCTGCATATCAATCACAAAATGAGTACTAACAAAAATGTGAGTCAGGTGGATCTAGTTGTGCACACCGTGTTTCAATTCAGTTTATAACAACAAATTTATCTTTCAGAGCAACAAAATCAGTTTTGGAGCAAAATCATGATAGAACAAGATTCATACAAATCATTTCCACTGATTAATACAACAATTTGGGTGCAAAATTGATGGAAGAGAGTGGGGAGAAGCTATAGGGTTTGGAGAAATACCTCTCTTCAATGGGGATTCGACTGGAGAGAGACTGCCGTCGCCGTCTGCTTCCCCTCCATGCGCCGCCGCAGCCTGCTTCCCCTCCAGGTGCCGCCTACGTCCCCTCCGGCTGCCGCCGCGGCCGTTCCTGGATCTGCCGCAGCACTGCCCCTCCGGCTGCCGCCGCCTGCTTCCCCTCCGGCCACCGCCGCCTGCTCCCCCTCTGGCCGCCGCCGCCGCCGCCCCTGGATCTGTCGCAACACCGCCGCTCGGGGTAGGGGCGGGGATGGAGGTGCTAGAGGGGGGCGAGTTGCGTCGCCGCCGCTTCCTTCCCCTCCGGCAGCCGTCGCCTGCTCCCCCTCCGACCGTCACCGCCACTGGAACCTTGCGCGTAGGAGTCGAGAGAGGGATTTGGGATAGGTCGGGAGAGAAGTCGGGAGAGGGCCGAGAGGCTGGTCTTGGATAAGGGTATATCAGTGGCATTTACGGGTAATTACAATACGACTTTTGTGGGTACATATGTAAAATGGACAGAACTGGAGCCATGGAGCTAGCAAAAGGTCGCTCCAACCTACTAGTTTTTTTTCTAGGAGCGATCCAGCCTGATCTGATCTATTTTTTTGCTGGAGCTAGACCGTTTGGCTGGGCTCCAGCTCCACCAAACCAGAATCTAGGAGCTGGAGTCCTGCCAAACAGGCCCCTAGGATTATGAGTAGTTTTAATGTAAATCTTAAATGCAGTAGACTCACCAAAGTTTAAGGATAAATCCTATCTAGCAATTAAACGAGTAAGGGATTCTCGTGCTACCTGAGGATTGTATTCCCATGCATGTACCATACTGTCAGGATTTAGTTGCAGTTGTTGCTATCATAGTCGGTGTTCTTGCTTCTTTGCACAGGCCTTAGCATGCCGCTTCAAATGGCCCGTTAACTCCATCGCCCCTGTCGGTATCTACGTTTGCGTGCTCGTTGACTCCGCCGTCCCTGTCGATGTTTACATTGCCACATTGCCTTCCACTCCTCCCCGGCTCCTTCAGGCTGACGTCACCAGCATCCGCTCTAACCCGAGCTCCTCTGCTGCGCCTGATCTGCCTCCTCCGCCTAGGCCGCCACCGCTCCTCTGCCGGGATGCATTGGCCCGACCTCTCCTTTTGGACGTGCGTCACAAAGGCGCCCACCACCACATGCCTCAGCACCGCCACCTGCGGCCCCTACCCCGTCATCACGAGTCAGTGGCTGGCCAACATGGTAGTGTTTATGTCCGGGAGCAGTCATGCCAACGTGTTCTTGTCGTTGACGACCCAGACGAAGTTTACGCCGGAATCCGCAAGCCCCATGCCGAGCTCTGCCACCTGCTGGCATGGGAACCCGGCTAGGCTGCCAAAGCTAGGGAGGCCGAGGAGGTTGACAACGACAGCGACGGCGAAGGGCCCCATGAGCTCGCGGCTAGGGAAGACGTCGACACTACTCGTTCCACGGTGCTTCCCTAACCTCATCCTTGCTACTCGGGGGAACCGCCTTGCCGCACGCCCCTCCTCCAACTCATTGAACACCGCCGCCTTTCGCCTGCACCACAATGCCAAAGGGCTCACCATTGTCGTGGAGCAATCAGACCACTGCCTCCAGCCCTCCAGATTATACAATTCTTGGCGATGGCTAAGAGCGTACGGTGTGGATTGGAGAATTTTTACTGTTACTAATTTAATTTTTTTTTAAATTTACAAAACTAATTTTCGGTTTGAATCAATTGCAAAACTAGTCTCTTGCCGCCCTGGGCCACGGCGGGATTTAAAAACCGCCGAGGCCCAGGGCGGCGAATGGCATCCCCGTCACCCGGGGCTAACGGCGGCCGCGCCGTTAGCCCCGGGGACGCCACGTGGATTCGCCGCCCTGGGGGACGGCGGCGAATGCCCATTCGCCGCCGTCCCCCAGGGCGGCGAATGTAATTTTGCATTCGGCCCCCTGGGGGCATTCGCCGCCGTCCCCCAGGGCGAAAAATCCACTGGACCGTCCGCCCAGCAATCGGACGGTCCGTTCGCACAGGGATCGGACCGTCCGATTAGATATCGGACCGTCCGATCAAACCGTTCCCTCCCGATCGGACCATTGCCCAGCCCAGGCCTCGGCCCCCTGGAGCCATTTGCAAATTACCAAATTTGAAAATTTTGTTGCTAATTTTTCACCCCAAAATTTTTGAAAATTTATTTGTCAAAATTAAATTCTTAAATTCTATTTATTGTGCCATTGCATTTATTGAGTCGATGTTTAAAAAAAACCAAATATCATATACTGTTCACGTCGTGAAAAGAACTTGTCAAACTGAGGGTATTCCCGGATCGCCACTCGCATTCCACTCCTCGTATGTCTGGATCGGCACTCGCAATCCACTCCTCCCCGTCTTTCGCCTACACGCTTAACAAAATTTAGTTTTAATCGTGGTTTAGGATATGTTTTTGATAGTTTTTTTTTATAATCCGACGATGGTGGGCGTTGGTTTGTAAAATCGTGCTGATCATTTTTTCAAGTTTATTTTTGGTAAAACTTAATTAATGACATGGTAATAGGCCGGTCCGTTTTAATGACATGATAATAGGTAGATGCGAGCCATTCGCATTGCGGCATGATGAATGCGACACCCATAGTACGAAATACAACAAGCGAGACAACATTGTTAGCAGTACAATGTATCTGAAGGATGGGATCGAGTCTACAGGAGGTGAATATGGACATGACAAATTTAAACAAGTAATGCGAGACCTATAAATAAATAAATACAACAATAGCCCCTAGGTCATACGCCTCCTCGTCCTCCTAGGCTGCGCTCGCACGTGCCCACGCGAGTACGTCAGGCGGTCCGCCGGTACCCCACGGGTAGCTCGGACCGCCTGAGCAGCAGGGGAAGCACCGGCGTCGTGCGGCTGTGTGTGCGGTGCACCTCCGAGCTGTGACGACCTGATCACGTCCTGCTCCGGAAGGAGGTCGTCCTCGGTAGAGATCCAAGCAGAGGTGCTCGAGGCAGATCCCCGCCCAGTGTCCCCCAGGTGGAGGTGAGATCCGGTGCGTGGGTCTGGTAAAGAAAATCTCGCGTTAGCCGCATAAAAAGTGCAATTAGTTATGTAGAATAGGTTCAATCCTGACGTACCTGACAATCCTCGCCCGATCGTGGAGGCTGCCGACCTCGATCCTCCGGCGGTACCAGAAGGACCTGCTCCCCACGACGTACTGGCCCCTGCAGAACCCGCCGCTCCTGCCGATGTCCCTTCACCATGGGGACCTCGCATAGGTATCTGCATCGGTGGGACTGCATCGGGACGGCGACAACTCAGAGCACGGACGACCGAGCGCATCGTGTTGCACATCCAGTCGAACGTGATCGTCTGCTCCTGCTGCGTGAGAGGGATGCCAGCCTGTAGGCGCTGCCGCAGTAGGTCCAGCTCCGTGTGGACCTGCCTAGCATCGTCCGCCTGTTCAGCAGGACATGCGTGGTTAGTTGCGCGTGGCACCTACCATTGAAAATAGTATGAAAACCATTGACTCACCGCGCGGAAGTAGTCCTGGTCGCGGTGCGTCGGGTATGCGTCTCGCACCCCCGCGACGTGCGCCTGTGGAGCCTCGGGAGTGTACGTCACCCGTAGTCTGGTACGGGCCTGGTACCAGGAAAGGTACTGCTCGTACCTGGCGGCTGTGTAGGGGTGCAGCTCCGTGATGACGTCCTCCGTGGCTATGAGCCAGTCGTTGATGTAGTCGACGACGGTGGGTCTCCACAGCCTACCGGCGGCCTGGCCACGCCGACTTAACCTGCAGAGCACAACCGGTGACACAATGCATAACAATACGGAATATTCATTTCCACATATACCTGTGAACGTGTTGCGGTACGCCCCTGCGTTGTTGATGGCCGAAGGTCTGTCGCATACCGAACTGCTGCATCACACTCTGCAGGCAGTGCGGCTCGACAGAAATGTCGAACAGCATCGGCGTCATCGTCAGCCAGTACGCCTGGTCCCTGGTGCAGAGGGACGACAGCCCGTGCGGCGCACGCGCGTGCCTCGCCTCGGCGCTGTACGGCTCCCAGACAACGTCGTCGTCCGTGATCTTGTCGAACTCCATGACGAAGTCTGGGTACGACTTCTGCGTCTGCACATGAGCGTACCGACGCTACAAACAGGAAAAGAGTTCTCGTTAGTCCAAGTAACATAAAAAACCGAGACGGTTCTAACACCGAACATACCTCACGACGACACCACACCGTCCCCATCGTCGGATAGTCCTCCGGTAGGACACCCACGTACAGGCTCGCCTCGTACAGACTGTGGTCCACAACGGGGCGGCCGATCGCGAACCGCTCTGCCGCCCAGAGCTGTAGGAGGAGTGGACAACCTGTGAGGACCGCTTCTGGCTCGGTCTTCCTACAGCCGTCGCACAGACCCCTGTACGTGGCGGCAAGGACTGCCGATCCCCAACTATACTGGGGAACAGCACCGTCCTCGGCGTCGGCTATCTCCCTCGCGTAAGGGATCAAGCCCTTGTCGACTGCGTGGCCGTGCGAGTTGGTGAACATCACCCACCCGAACACCCACAACAGGTACGCCTCCAGGCTCCTCTGCAGTGAGTACGCGTCGGCCTCCGGTGCTAGCTGATCAGGCTGCATTAACATATAACGAAGTTGACAATGTAATTCTAGTACGGACTGAAGGACGAACATAAAACAACAAGAAAGCATTCTTACCGTGTAGCTCAATACCCAAGCCTGAGGGGGGCCCGCATGCGTGTATGGGGAGATGTCGCCGACGAGGGGAAGCCCCGGAGCACGGTGAACCGGGGCGAACCGCTGTAGGATCTCCTCTCGCCACGCCTGGAGCCCGTCAACTGGCCCCACTGCATCGCCTGCTAGAGGCAGCCCAAGGAGGAAGCTGACGTCCTGCAGCGTGGGGGCCATCTCACCGCACGGGAGGTGGAAGGTGTGCGTCTCCGGTCTCCACCGGTCCACAAGAGCTGTGAGGAGCGACCGGTCGATACCCCACTTCTTCGTCGGGTCATTCGGCTCCACCGCGGCTGCTACCAGCCTACACAGCGGCAGAAGGCCTGCCTCCCGCAACCTGACAATCAAAACAAAGCAAGTTAGTAAGTTGACATATACAGATTCACAGTACAACGTTCGTACGTACCTAGTCGTGAACCTGTCGTCCACAGGAAGTAGTCGCCTGGAAGGTCGAGGACGTAAGGTACCGAGCTCGAGGTTCTGCACCGCCGAGAGAAACGACCGGTGGGACTGATCGGTGGCGTGATCTAGCAGCTCAGGCGTCTGGTAGTCCATACCTGCAAGGAAAAAGAAGCGGAACGGATTAGCTCATTTAAACATAGTGCATTATAGTCAGAAAATTAACAGAAAATTAACACATTACAGGGAGATTACATCATCAACGAGTGGCTATACTAGACAACATAACCCGAAGGTGCACGAGGACGCCTGCGACGACGCTGCCTATCAGTGGTGCCTTCCCCAGTTGGCCGCCTTCCGTCGGCGCCTGATCCTTCCATAGGAACTTCCGCTGCACTTGGGGCCTCGGCGTCTTTCGTGCACTTCTTGTAGGTATGTCCCTCCTCTCCACACCTACTGCAACGTTGAGCGGTAACGCCGGCCTCGGATTCGTCCATATCATTGCGTATCCTCCGTGTCCGACGTCGGCCTGCCTTGTTCCTTGCCTTCGTCGGATCAGGGATGTAATAAACTGGACTTGTGTCTTCAGTGAAAGTCTCGACGATGCCGAAACCAAAGATCTCGGTACTCCATGTATGCATGATTGCTTCCTTTTTGAAGTACGGAGACACATATTGGCATTCATCAATGCCGCACTCCCCGCAAGCGGCAATGACATGAGAACAGGGCTTGTGGTACAAGCTTGGTTTCCGGCAGGAGCACGTGCATGTCCCATCTTCCTTTAGGACACACTCTTGTATAGGCTTCCTTGCGAATATGCCACGCCTGGACCTGTCGGCACACAATATCTCAAATCTACGCTCTCGTGTGCCCTGCACTTGGACTCGGTGCTCTCTTGCCTTCTTGCATTTGTCCTCAAGGTACTGTGTCATTTTGGTGCCGAACCAAAGGTTTCCATCGGCCATAGATGGGCCATTCTGTCTGCACCTGTCGTGGAAGTACGTCTGTATTTTATTTAGGATGAACTCCACGATGGCAACAAGGGGGAGTTGCCGAACACCACGCATGACCCAGTTGTACACCTCTGCAAGGTTCGTGGTCATTATGCCGTACCTTGCTCCACCTTCATCGTACAGCAATGCCCATTTCTCCTTCGGCTCGTGCTCGATCCACTGCGAAAATCTGCTAACCGAGGAACCAGGCCTCCTTCTGAATGTACCGTCATCGGTGGGAAGTGCATCTAGAGCTTCAGGGCCGTCAACACCTCTAGCTGGGGGTCTTGCAGAACTCTCGCGTCTATATTTGGCTGTCAGCTCATCAAGTCTCCTCCACAGCTCATTGAACTTCTTCTGTTGATTCTGGGTGCACAAACGTTTGAACATGGCCATCAGCTCCTTGTTTCTGAACTGCTTATAAAAGTTTGCGCCCATGTGACGCATGCACCATCTGCTCTTCACATCTTCCCACACCGGAGGGTATCCCTTGTCTGCGCAGCCGTTTCGCAGCTCCTGAATTGCACGCAGCATCCCTGGATGACGGTCATGTATGAGACATACATCTGGCCTCATTCCCACCACCTTTTCCTTAACCAGCTTCAGAAACCAGTACCAACTCTCTGTGTTCTCACCCTCGACGAAGGCAAAGGCCACTGGCAACACTTGGTTGTTCCCGTCTACTCCGATTGCCGTCAACATTTGCCCTCTGTATTTTCCAGTTAGGAAGGTGCCGTCGATGCAGAGAATGGGCCTGCAATGAACAAATGCAAACATGCACGCCTGCAGAGAGAGGAAGGCCCGCTGAAGGACGCTCTGCCCAGGACTTGATAACGATGGGAAACTTTTGATTTCGGAGTAGCTGCCAGGATTCCTCGCACAGATGGTTTGCAGTAGACGAGGCAAATTATTGTACGAAGCTTCAAAACTACCGAATCTCATTTCAATTATCTTCTGTTTGGCCCTCCATGCCTTGGCATATGTAATGGTGTACTTGTACTTCTCCTCGATGCGGCTGATAATTGACTTGGGCTCGAACCGAAGGTTCTCCGCAACAGCATAATACAGCTCTGAAGCGATGAATGCAGATGATATGTTCTTGTGGTACTTCTGAACACCCGGAAGATGGCAGTTGTGCTCCGTCACGATTGACACGGACCAATAGTCGTCATATTTCTTCCTGGATGCGTACATCCTCCATGGACATCCATCGCTTGAACTTGCACATTTCACTTCGTACACCGATCTTGTGGACTTTGATACCCAGAACTCCCTCCCAAGTGACACGGCCCACATCTTCACAGCCTCTGTCAACTGTGCTTTTTCGGCGTATCTAGCGCCTTGCACCACTTCATTCTGCCGATACTCCCATGCCACGGTGTGCCCCTCTGAGACAACGAGTCCGGAGAAGTCCTCGTTGTCCCATTCTGCCGGGTGTACATCGTCCTCCGAAGAATCATCATCCTCCATATGCTCAAGTTCTGAGTCTTCAATTTCCATCTCCTGTACTAGACCTGGGTGTCTCTCCCCTTCATCTGCAAACCTCCCCGGTCCTATGTCTTCTTGGCCTCCTTCCTCTCCGGCACCCTCGTCTTCTGCCTCATTTTGCTCCCCTGTTTCATCGGGCCCTTCCGCTGTACTCGGACCAGCCTGATCAATGCTGACCACGTCATGCACTACCACTAGGATGCTCGGTGCCCATCCTCGCTGCAGTGCACTCTTCACAAAAAATACCCAGCTGGCCGTTGAATCTATTGGCATCAATTCCCACCAAAAACCTTCCATAGCCCAGCTAACCAGTGCGTACACCGTAATTGCATTTACTTGAGGATCTACTCCGAATCCCCTCATTAACCAATTGTAAACTCCAGGAAAACTTCTCTCAGCTGGAGCTATAATTCCCTTTTGTGCTACGTTGAACTCCGATAAATCTACCCCATATTGTCCTTCTCTGACATTTCCTTCACCGTGATATATCGCGAATACAACTCTATTTGCCATTTCTGTTCACAAAAAAGATTTTATTAATCTGTACTAATCAATATTCGTTCCATAAAAAGGCTATACGTATGAGTCAAACCATTACCGTTTCTATATTTTACAAACTGACCCAGCGGCGCTAATAAAGTTATACGCTAGGTTTATTTAACGTGTCAAAATGACGTATACCAACGATGGCCATGGCGGAGCATATTTATTTTTAAAATATCTACAATTTACTACTTCTCCGCTATGTTCTTCTAGTACGGCCAAATAAATTTAACACTAACGATGGTTATGCCAAACCGCTAATATTTTCATACTATATCGGATATTACACTACAAGTCTAATACTAATTAACATTTGTCTAAAAAATTGACTACATAACAGAGGGAGATCAAAAAAAATACCTGGATTCGGCTAAAAAATCTGTGAGGGCTTCGCCGCTGTACTTCTCCTTCTTTCCCTCAGCTCTATTGGACGAACGCTGGAGGCGGAAGGGAGAAATGACGCGCGGCGACTGCAGGAAGGGATTTTATAGGGGCCGGCAAAAAACCGCCCTCCCCCAGGGTGGCGAATGGCTATAACCCGCCCTGGGGGACGGCGGCGAATGCCCCCAGGGGGTGCATTCGCCGCCGTCCCCCAGGGCGGCGAATCCACGTGGCGTCCCCGGGGCTAACGGCGGCCGGCGCCGTTAGCCCCGGGTGACGGGGATGCCATTCGCCGCCCTAGGCCACGGCGGTTTTTAAATCCCGCCGTGGCCCAGGGCGGCAAGAGACTAGTTTTGCAATTGATTCAAACCGAAAATTAGTTTTGTAAATTTAAAAAAAAATTAAATTAGTAACAGTAAAAATTCGTGGATTGGAAATAGGTTGAAATGGATTGGATAAGTGGATTAAGCCCATGAGAGTGAAATGGGTTGGTTTGGTTTGGGCTGAGATGGGAAGTGGATTGGGTTGGTTTAGGTCCTAATTGATATTCAGTGGATTGGATTGGTTCGGCCTACTGTACCTCACTTATGTGGATTAGGCTGGGAGCGGGATGGATTTGAAGCCATTAGCAGGCCTACCAGCGTCCGAGCAACAGCACCAGTTCGTTCGCGGTGCAGGATCAAATTCGCTAGCGAAACATACGCCCGAGGCGTTGTGATCACACGTATACCTATTTACCGTTACCACCGTCCGTGGCCGTACTGTTCCACCCGGCGCAACACATGTACACATTAATAATTACGGCGAGTCGTCGCACCAGTGGTGTACGAGTAACATGGAAGAAAGGAAACTGCACCACGACTCATGGCAGATTCTTTTGACCATCGTCTAGAAATATATGCCCAATCTTATCATGGAGCTATTGTTCAGTGCTGTTCGCCTGCATAACCGGATCTTGCCACTGCAACTGTCCGAGTTGAATGTACCCAGCTTGGATCATCAATGGCTCGATCGGGCTCAATCAAAATCAGCAACACCAATGGCTGTCACTGCAACCGGAGTTGCAGAGGCCTGGATGCGTGCTTCGTGTAGAATCCCCGCGTCCGCATGAGTCGCCAGGAGACAGAAACGAGAGCGGTCACGCCACCTCACATGGACAGTGCCGCCCTCTCGAACGAAGTCCAAGCTCTGTGTCCGCCATTATTGGGTAGTCCAAGCTCCAGAAACAACCTGAACCTGAGACAAGATGGCCGCGTGTATTGTAACGCTTTTCTATTGGATGGATCAAACGAAGCTTCCCCCGGTGACACCCGGATGTGGGTACTCGGTGCAAACCTCCTCTGGTTCCTGACTGCACCAGTGTCCAGTGGTTGACGAAAACAATAAAAATATATCTCACGTAGGAGTAGTAGATAACAAGATACAAGTTCAGAGCCAAGATTCTGTACTTCGAGCTTCCAGGTGGTTTGGATCAAGATTTCGTGATTCCTACTACTACTTGGTAGTATACTCTATGTCTGAACTCACTGTTGCCTGGAAGATACAAGTACTGAAACAATTTCGTACTTGGGTCTCAACAAGTTCATTTAGACCCTGTTTGGCCCAATTCTAACTCCAATTTTTTTAGCTGGGTTAGCTTCAAAAATTGCTAGTTTGAGTTGTTGGTAAGATTACTTAGAAACTTTCATATTATAGACCAAAATAAGAATATTAAGCCATTTTAAATTAATCTACAAACTATATTTTTTAAAAATTCAGAAATTGGAGTCATACCAAATGAGGCCTTGATACCGGGCTTGAGAAGTAAGTTTGAACTTAGGCGGAGAGTGAAAACTAAATAGAGTCTCAACTCCAAATACAGATAAGTTCAAATTTCAACATCCCTAAATATAAATATGGATTGGATGAAGAATTGGTAATAGAGCGGGCCAGGCCGGATTGGACGAGAATGCCCTTGACCACCGACTTCCACCCCTGCTATCAGCCTCGAATCAGATATCAAGGCCAAAACAAACCCCATCTTCGGTCCCATCATGTCCTCGAAGCCCAATCGAGACCCACAAGGTGTTGATGGTGACGATCAGTGACACGGGAACATCGGCTAGTGGTGTCGTGCCTTCACAACCAGAAGCAAGGCAACGAGGCACTGGAGGCCAGCGGTTGCCAACGAGGGACAATAGGTTCAAGGGGTGGGAGGATGGTGCCAACGCAACATGGTGCAGTCAGGTCGTGGTGTGTGAGGGAGCATGCAGTAGTGGAGTGGGTCTAATACGTGGAATTTTTTTTATTTTTATATTTATTTAATAAAATATTTACAAAACTACATTTTCATTTCAAAAATTTACAAAAATATACTCCCGCGCCCTGTGGAAGGGCGATATCTCTGAAATCGCCCTCCCAGAGGGCGATATGATGACGTGGCTGACGGCCGTTGGCCGGCAGCCCACGGCCGTCAGCCATTTTGCAGGCGGCCCCCCGGGCCACACAAAAACCGCTCTCTGATAGGGCGGCAAGGGGGCCGCCTGTAAAAATCCGGCTGGGCCGGATTTTTACAGGCGGCCCCCTTGCCGCCCTCTCAGAGGACGGTTTTTGTGGCTTGCAAATGGCCGGCCCGTGCTCTTAAATATTGGCGCCCGGGACCGTGTCCAAGTCCGCGCCCGCGCCCCGCCCCCAGGAACTGCTCCCGCGCCCGGGCCCTGCTCCCGGCCTTCGCCCACGCCCGGCCTGCGACCGTGCTCGGCCCCTCGCACGGCCTGCCCGGGACCTCGCCCGGGCCCTGTCCCGGGAACTCGCCCAGGGTCAGCGCCCTTGCCCGGGCCCTCTCGTCTTTGTGTGGCCGAGGGCCGGCCATTTTGCAGGCGGCCCCCTTGCCGCCCTCTGAGAAGACGGTTTTTGGCTAGCCGCTGTAAAATGGCCGGCCCCCGGCCGGATTTTTACAGGCGGCCCTCTTGCCGCCCTCTCAGAGGGCGGTTTTTATGTGGCCGGGGGGGCGCCTGCAAAATGGCTGACGGCCGTGGGCCGCCGGCCAACGGCCGTCAGCCACGTCATCATATCGCCCTCTGGGAGGACGATATCAGAGATATCGCCCTTCCAAAGGGCGGCGGGAGTATATTTTTATAAATTTTTGAAATGAAAATGTAGTTTTGTAAATATTTTATTAAATAAATATAAAAATAAAAAAAATTCCTAAGACGTGACCGTAAACAATATGGCAAAACTCATAAATCAATAGATTATATGGTTTTATTGTTGGAGCATAATACCGACAGCAGAGACCGGTAAATTTGAGTATATTTTCATGTATTTAATCAGGCACTACATCCTTTTTATGAATATATCCCTATAAATAAAATAAAGTTTCCTAATCATGGGGTATTCTTTTCTCTGTACAGAGAACAGAAAAAGATTTTACATTTTTTCTAGCCTTTCAATTCCTTTTCATGTCTAAATATCCACTTCCCTTTTCTCCCAAGAACACAAGCCTGCAAAAGCTACTCACTAAAGAAAAAACTCCATTAAAAATACCATTTAAAGCATCTATAAAAACAATAAGGCCCCAGAACCTGCTAAAGCCTAAAGCCGAAGCAATACACACTCTTCAGTCTCCACTCTCCCCACACTGCACTGAGGCATACCGACGAACACCTGGGAGCAATGGCTCCCTACCTTCTCCTCGCCCTCTTCCTCCTCCCGGCGCTCGCCGCCGGCCACCAGCACCCATCCACCTACGGCTCTTCAGCCCTCTCCGAGTGGCGCTCCGCCAAGGCCTCCTACTACGCCGCGGACCCGGAAGACGCCATCGGTAAGCATCAAAGCTAGTTGGCTCTTTGGTCATCTGCATCCAGGAAATAAAATCTTTCTTTGCGCTTCTTTAATTCTCCTTGTCTACCCTAAGACCATGCAAAGATTTCTCTTTTCGCATGCCCCGCGGACGAAATTTCGGTCAGTTACTAGAATTATCTGCACGTACGGTTCTTGAATTGCTTGCTTTCTCTCTCATGGTTTCATCTATAGGGGCGTGTCTGATTTGTGCCGTGCTGTGCGGCTTACAGGTGGTGCGTGCGGGTTCGGGGATCTGGGGAAGCACGGGTACGGGATGGCGACGGTGGGGCTGAGCACGGCGCTGTTCGAGCGCGGCGCGGCGTGCGGCGGCTGCTACGAGGTGAAGTGCGTGGAGGACCTCAAGTACTGCCTCCCCGGGACCTCCATCATCGTCACGGCCACCAACTTCTGCGCCCCGAACTTCGGGCTCCCGGCCGATGCCGGCGGCGTCTGCAACCCGCCCAACCACCATTTCCTCCTCCCCATCCAGGCCTTCGAGAAGATTGCGCTCTGGAAGGCCGGCGTCATGCCCATCCAGTACCGCCGGTATGTGCGATTCTTGTCTGCATCCTTTGATTGCTGCTACCTTAGTCTACTTTGCACTGGATTCTAGACTAGATCTGAGGTTTAAGTTTCCAATTTTCTTAATCCGCTTTGTGTGGAAATGTGAAAGTGCTTGCCGAGCTAGAATCGCGTTGGTTGGCACAATGTGGGATCCCAAAAAGGCTGAATTATATAAGTGTCCGTTGGGGAGGAAAGGAAGTGGACCGTCTTCCAATGTGGTCAACTTCTGTTAGGGTTCAGCTGGATAGTTTCAGTTGCTGTCATGGCCTCTCGGTTAGGAGAGAAAAGGGAAGCACTTTAAAGCCTTCGGCCATTTGATGCAGCAGTTTCATGAGTACTGTTAGAGTTCTTCTGTTTCAGTTCATTTGCTTCTGACTCGTAAGTACTTTGTGTACACATCTCCTTCAGTTAAAAGTTCATATGCTTTGAAGTAATATTTTCTTGGTTGGGATTAGAACGATGGCAACTTACATGTGCCATTGATTAGAAAACTAGCTGTAACTTACTAATGTCATCCTAAATGGTGCTGAAGAGTGTGGCTTTGTTTATTCCATGATTCTTGACTGGTTTAAGCCTTTAAGGTTGCTAGCTATACTAGAATCTGGAGGCTGTGAGGGATGGACCTGACTGGTAACAGCCACTCACACCAAGTTTAAATGCAAACAGCCTTCCTCATATCTGAGTTAGTTTACGAGGTTTTCAAGACCCAAAAGTACACAGTTCTGGGTAATTTCCAGGTGGATTTATTTTTATTTGTATTGGTTGCCACTAAGGATTTCTGAATAACAATAATGACCACCAAACAAGAAAAGTGTCAGGATTCTATACTCCTTTAAAAGAAGATAGTGGTGGTGGCAGTGAATCTGCCACCCCACCTACTCTCATTGTAAATTTTGCAAATTATCCCTTTAACTTCTTAATATTAAGAAACAGTCAGTCAAACTAAATGGATAGCCACATATAAAATCAAATTACCCCATAGAAAAAGGATGGGTGACACATTTCATGGAAATATATTTTTATTTATTTAGGCAATATTATAATATTTTTATCCGTAGCAAAGCACGAGCATTCGGCTAGTATTTTAGAATGTTAGTCAGCTCCGTCACATAGACATTTTCCATCACTCTTTACTTTCTTTCTAGGGTACATAAATGTCCCTTTCAGCTTTAATAATAGGTGACCACCAAGCTAGTCCTACAGGTTGAATTGGTGCATTAGTTGTGGACAGTGGTTGTCCTTAATTTGCTTTCTGTGCTAGCAATTTATGCCAGTTGGTATGTCTTTCAAATCCTTCAATAACTTGATCTGTTACTAAAACTAAAATAGTGTTCAACAGAACTTCAAATAATCAGTTGATAGTCGGCCATTATCCTTGTACTAGTTATTTTTCCTTCACATGTTAGTGTTCTAGATCCAAACAGGTTACGATCTTCTTGTTACTTCTGTAAATTGGTGTAGTAGTGTCCTTGCATTTCTAGTGATATTCAGAAATTAATTTTAGGAACTCCCTTATGTGACGCTGAATTGGGTGGTCTGTATTGCCTTCAAAAAAATTGTTGAGACGTGTCAATTGAGTAAATCGATAACCATTCTGTGCATCTAAGTTGGCATCAATTAGATGTTCATCTTTAAGATAGTTTCCTGAATGGCATCCTGTCATACTGAGGTGCTATTAGCCTATCATGCTTTCTCAAGATTGATGTTCTATAACATAATTGGCCTGATAGCATTTGGTAGAAAACATCCATCCTGCAGCAGTGCAGTGGCTTCAAATTATTTCAGACTTCACCACATGTTACATGGCCCCTTGGCTGTTGGCAGGATTTCCATGAGAACAATTATCTGTTTGAATAGATTGTTTCACCGAGCAATGAACCAACACAGGAACAGCTGTACAAGGCTATCAGTAACATGATAACCTGTAGATAGAAAGCAAACATATTGTATACTGGCAATTGATCAGCAAAATTGTGTCAATTGTCTACTGATCTTGGCATGTTTAATTTATATGCAGCGTCAAGTGTCTTCGCGAAGGTGGTGTGCGGTTCTCAGTCACTGGTCGAAGCTTCTTCCTGACAGTCCTAATTAGCAACGTCGGTGGTGCTGGCGATGTCCGATCAGTGAAGATCAAAGGAACGGAGTCCGGCTGGCTCTCGATGGGCCGCAACTGGGGGCAGATATGGCACATCAACTCAGATTTCAGGGGACAGCCTCTCTCCTTCGAGCTCACCTCAAGTGACGGCAAAACATTGACCAACTACAACGTGGTCCCGAAGGAGTGGGACTTCGGCAAAACTTACACTGGCAAGCAGTTCCTGCTCTAGAGAGGGAAGGGTACCAATAGCATCTTACAGTTACAATTTTTGTTCTGATTCTATGAGTTGGATTGTATTGTATATTCCTGAGGAACGATAATATCACTAGAAAAAAAATGTTTAGTGCAGAGCCTCCAATAGTAGTCCTACATAGAAAATATGCTCATAAACGTGGCATGTACAATTGGAACACTGATAATTGCACTACAGAGGCTTGATGTACCATTCGAAATAGAAGGCTGTACTTATCTTGATTGTATGGTAATTATCTGTAGCAATTAAACAATGTCATATGACTAATATCCTTATCTGTAGCTCTTTTTGTGAAGGCTGCACCAAGATATGTACATGTAATGTGACATGGTCACAATTACCTAATTTGCAAGTTTACATCATGCTGGACCAAACATTGCTGCTGTTCTTCAGCAAGGTGATGGCAATTTTCACACTGCATTTCTTCTAAAGGGTGCAGTTTGGTGTGGAGAAAGAGCAAATTTCCTCTTCAACCTTTATGACATTTTAGAGGTGTTAAACAAACTTTTGGGACAAATGGAAGGCTCCTCAACTATGCGACATTTTAGAGCAATTTTACCTCTTCAGGGTGCAGTTGAAAGAAAACCCAGATACAATGCACAAAGCAAGACACAGTTGGAAGCTGGGCAGATCAAACAGATGAGCCTTGAACCGAAGCAAAAATATGCATCAAACCTCAGAATTTTGGTCATAAGCAAGGTTTCATTGAACAGAACAAGGCATTACATCCAGTCGACCATAAGTCGAAACACAGCGACGCCTAAGAACAAACCCATCACCAGAATCACAAACGTCACGAAGACAGAAACGGAGCCCACGACACAGTGCTAGTACTACTAAGCCAACTCCATCGGATCTGTACTCGTCTAGCCTCCGAAGCCGTAGAGGGTGCGGCCCTGGCGCTTGAGCGCGTAGACGACGTCCATGGCGGTGACGGTCTTGCGGCGGGCGTGCTCGGTGTAGGTGACGGCGTCGCGGATGACGTTCTCGAGGAAGATCTTGAGCACGCCGCGGGTCTCCTCGTAGATGAGCCCGGAGATGCGCTTGACGCCGCCCCTCCTCGCCAGCCTCCGGATCGCCGGCTTGGTGATGCCCTGGATGTTGTCGCGCAGCACCTTGCGGTGGCGCTTCGCGCCGCCCTTGCCCAGCCCCTTGCCGCCCTTGCCGCGCCCCGACATCGCCGAAACCTCGCCGCGGCTACCGCACCGATCACCGTGCAATTGGAATTTGGTGGAGATGTGGAAGAAGCCTTGTGTGGAAATGGGGATTCGGATGTGAATATATAATGGGGATTTGGGAGGGAATGCGAAATTTTGGGTTGGGAATTGGAAGGGGGTTTGGGGCGGGAGGTGTTTTCCGGGTGGATCCGTGGGAACGTGGGGTTGAACCGTTGGATTGGGATCGGAGGAAATTGATTGGATAAGGTTGTTGCAGTGCGGATTGATGACGTGGCCAGGGGAAGTGGATCCGTGGGAGTGGAGATCTAGGCGTTGGATTCAAGTTGGATGGTAAGGATAAACCATTCACTAAGCGGATGCGCAAGTGGACTGATGTTCCGGACAGGTTTGATTTGGGCCAGAACGAAGAGATGCGAGTTTTGTGGGCCCTCGATTGTTTTCTAGCCCATTTATGATTTTATTCAGCAGCCATCATCTTGATTGCTCTCATCAAAATCCAGTCAATTGTGTGATTGTGTCTGCATTTTGACTTGGACACGTACTACTTTGGAGTATACAGACCAAACAGGCAGAATGATTTGGTGACATGTTTGGAATATGGAGGTACTAGGATGAGTCGATCATCATGTTCAAGTTTTCACCAGCACAGATAGCAGCCTTTAGGACCAGCGCATTGTCATTGAAACTCTTCCTGGTTGCAAAGGATTTCCAACAAAGGTTTTTATTTGATATATAAATTTTTAACGAATAACAACTTTATAAAAAGACAACTGTATTTTATATACAACTATAGCGATCAATATCCCCTCAAACATAAAAAGATAGGTATCAATCTATATCATTATAATCTGATATCATTATGATATATGGTGCATGTATTTTCTCTTTTTATTTTATTTAATGAACATGATAATCTCTAGTCACATGGAACAAATGTGGTGATTGTTTTAGTCATCTCTTCATAATATAATACTATTTCCGTCCTAAAATATAACAATTTTTAGCTATGAATCTAGACAAGAGTATGTTCAATTTTAGGACGGAGGGAGTAAAATATATAGATAAATATAATTGCACTATATAATCTTTACCTTTGCAATATAAAACTACACGACCACAACGACGAGCGTCAAATTTGCGAGAGTGCTGTTACCTCGACTTGGTATTCGAACCACACAGAATAGAGTGACAACCGTGCCGGTTTCACTTTTTATTAATCCTTCTTCAAAATTAGTTTATTATATGTTTTCTATTGTTTAAGACTATTTTTGCTAGGGAGCTAATGAGCCGAGCCGAATTAGAGTGAAACCAAATTTCACTGAAAATTTAGTACTAATAATTTTAGTTTGAAAAGGAAAACCAAAGCAATCTCGGAGCAATTTTGAATCCAGCCGCTTAAACGAGCCCTTTTTCCCACGGGCACGGATTGAACATGAACAGTAAATCATGGCCGATCAGAAACGTAACTGCCCCTCGACGTGGTACATTCGTCCACAACAGCGCACCACGCAACGGTGCGGTGCGCGTACAGGGATACGTCCAAAGTTGTTCATCACACCCCATGTGCCTACCACCTGTAGGCTATACGGCTCGCAGGCCCTCGTCGCGGGTGGTTCGCACGGGGGAGCGCGCTTGCGCTGTCGGCTTCTCCGCGGTTCGACCACTTCTGCCCACCGGCCGGGCGCCCACCCGACGCCTCGCCCATGCACCGCGCAGTGCGGCGGGCTCGTTCTCGCGGCTGATGCCGAATTTCCGGTGACATCTCTGCCTCAAGACGCTTCTCCGCGTTTAGTCGCAGGCAGGACAGGGTCTGACGTCAAGCCGCACGCGGAAGGAGAAAAACTCGAACCGACTACGATTGAGTGTGCCTTGGATATATAGTACGCGATGGATTTTAGAGACAGAATCGCGGCACATGGCTAGGCCGAGGGACAGACCAACCGCCCCATGCAACGCTATTACGATTAGAGGGCGGCGACCGGCGAGGGCCGTGTGCCTGTGTACGTGCCTCGAATGATAGCAGCAGCGACCACCGTTAGTTTAACCAGGGCAGTAGGGCACTACCGATCCAGCTGGAATATGTACTTCACCTACTCTGGATACGGCCTCACATGGGCGCCTTTTTACATCTCAAGAATCTGATTGTGGGCATAACTCACCGTAATTCCATGCATCAATGCACACTGTTGGTGCAGTTGTATGTAGTAGTACTACTCCTATACAAGACACAGGACAATGTGTCCAAGGTGATTGCTGCAGAGTGTTGTACCTGGAGTACCCTAGTTGAGGCAGTTTCTTGAGGTGGGATTGCACGCAAAGGCGATGGTTAATTTTTACTGCCTCTGTTCTAACATATAGTAGTAAGTATTTCTGATTATACACTTGAACATCGTTCCAAAATACTCCTATAAGCTTTTCTAACCATCGAGCGAGCACGGAAAAGGGCGATGAGTCATGTGTTTTGGTTGGAACCGTAGTAGTAGCATCTTTGCCTTTTTCCCCCCCTTGGGCATCATGCTGCCGGCTGCCCACTTTCATGCGCCTCAAATGCTCTCCTGGCTCGTCTTTTCAGCTGCAACTAGTGAGTTTACCGCTGCCAACCAACGACTTATGTCCATCACATGACGTGCCACCGGCCAACCCTCCATCAGCTCCTTGATGGCTGCAGGAAAGATCAGCATGAAAGGTTTTTATGGGCGCCCCGTTCGCCCCCGTTCCTAACAATGTAAAAAGATTTTTAAATCCTAATGTAAAATTAATAGATAAAAGAAAAGACTAAGATACCTCTTATCAATAGAAAAATAATATTTGTGAGTGAGTAGTTGAGGAATATTGAAAAAATAAAATTTTTTGATTTACGGACTGTATGTATAGGTAAGAGGATATAATTTGATTTATTTCGGGACAAACTTTAAAGTATATAAGTTGGTTTTTTTGAGACGGAGAGAGTACTCCCTCCGTTCGTTTATACTCCTTTATTCTAAAATATAAGAATTTTTATAATTTAAATCATATTTTATAATATAAGAATTTCTAACATCAATCACTTTACATTTAAGTTTCTTCCTATCTTATCTCTATCTATTTTTCCACCTCCATTCATACCACATATATTAAGGACTAGTAAAGTGTTTTCTTCTTAAACTTAATCTCTGATAAACAAATTAAAAATATTTATATATTGAAACGGAGTGAGTAATTAACACCATTATCCCGCACTATTATATTTTTTACCACCGATAATTTTTAAATAATTAGATTATGATGAACGGAAGTTTAACACTTACGTTCAGTGTGTAATACACTTCAATAACATAAGTATCTAATTAAGTATTTTAAAAAAATTGTAAAAAATGAATGGTTAAAGTTTAAATATAAACAGTGCTCGGTGACAAATGTAAAGAAAACGGAGGGAGCAGTAGTACAATCGAGATCAACAATACCATCTCGATGTATTGCAAAACATACGAGATGAAACAGAACCATCCTGTTGCAAAACAAAGTTCAGAACTTCAGTAGAGCAGTGGCAGAAACATAGTGCTACAGGCAGCGACTGCTATAGACACAGTCATTAGCAAAAACCGATTTCTTGGTACTCGATTTTACTGACATACCTACGCACTGCCCAACATCTCGTGAGCCATTGGAGACCTAAATAAAAGTGTCTCCTAATGGATTCTTGGACAGCATAATTGATGTAGCCTCTACATGGCACAACCTATAATGCAATGCGCGAGGAACCCAGGGCAGAGGCTGACATGCATGAAAATCCAAGACTTTCTCAAGTAAAGACAACCAAACAAAACACATTTCTAATCCCCTTCTTACTGACTCACGTACTGTTGCCCACACGCTAACCAAACAGTACGAGTAATGGTTGTTTGGTACTCCGTATATACTGTAGGAGTATACAGAGACAAGAATTAATGGAGCGAGCGAGCGAGAGAGATAAGGGCTTCAGACTGTCAGAGCACAGCTCAGCAGAAAGCCTTTTCCCTGTCTGAAGTCTGAACTGCACTTCATCCGTTCATCGTGTGTGCGCGAACAGAAGACAAAGCCCAACGGCCAGCTCCTCCTCTCCGCCTCTCTCCACTGCTTCATCTTTGCACAGGCACAGGTGGCAATGTTTAGCTTTTTCCAGGTCGCTGAATCGCTGCAGCTCTCAGCAAGAGGCACCTCTCTCCTCTGAGCTCAGCTCCATTTCTTTCTTCTTTTCTCCTCCCATTTTCTTTTCAGTCGCTTCATTGCCATCCTTGGCTGAGCTATTTGTGAGCAGAGGAACCTTATCTTTCTTTTGCCTGCGATGGCTGGGAGTTTTGATGGGAGGATGCCTACAAGAGGTGTTGAGCAGGTATGTAAAAAGTTTCCTTTCCCCCTCTCATTTCTGGCCTCTTGAGAGTAAATTTGACGCCATTTATTAGATTTACTGGATTGTTTTCGATTACTTTGCAATTGGAAGCCTTGAAATGCCTCGCTTTTATTGCTAATGAATGAGTTGGACTACCATCACTACATCTTTTGGGGGAAATGAAATGCATTATTTCCATTTTACATTTTCTCTCTCAACCTCATGGAGTCAGAGTTCTTTCAGTACTGAAAAACTGTTCGGATTAAATCCAAACGATCACCTGCAATATCCATGTTGCCCTGGGAATGGAGGAGTTCTGATTTTCTTTTTATTTCTACCCAGGCCATTGTTGCTCTGAAGAAGGGAGCACATCTCCTGAAATGTGGCAAGAGAGGGAAGCCCAAATTCTGCCCATTCAGGCTATCTTCAGTAAGTAAATCTGGTATCTGTAAATATGCCCATGTTATCCACGAATCCTAATCAGTAATGGTGGGTTTATAAACTGAGGAGTGGAAATTCTTGAAGCCATGGAATGATGGGAGTGCTCATGGCAGAATTACACTGTTATTGGACTGTTAGCTACTTTGTCATTCCCCTAAGTCCTTATAAGATGCATCCATGGAAAAAAAGAATTTGAGGAGGAGATGCGTCCATGGAAAATGTTTCAAGTATTTCAAGTACAATATGCAAGATAATACCTTTTACCACTACTTTGAAAATAGTGTCTGCAGCTAAAACCCACTGAAGTACGCAAACTGTCGTGCAATTTGTCAGTGCCTCTGTAACCTGTCACAAGGAATTCATGAGTTATTATAAGGCAATCTCAGAGAATTTGATATACTGTTAATCTGTTATGTACAAAACTGGAGTGCTCCATGTTAGTATCACTCTTTAGCCTTTATTAGTGCTAA
This sequence comes from Oryza meyeriana var. granulata, assembly GCA_003991445.1. Classification (NCBI taxonomy): domain Eukaryota; kingdom Viridiplantae; phylum Streptophyta; class Magnoliopsida; order Poales; family Poaceae; genus Oryza; species Oryza meyeriana. Next base: position 131,422 of record RYFJ01002677.1, on the reverse strand, counting down.
TATGTTGGCCAGTAAATAAGTTTTGGACCAATGGGGGGTGTTTGTCTTTACCTTTCAGAATACCGTTAATCTGTTACCACCTAGAATTTGGTAGCTGCAGCTTTTATGTCATGCCAAAGCATTTCCTTTCTCTTTGCAGGATGAGAAAACATTAGTCTGGTATTCGAAGGACAGGGAAAAACACTTGAGCTTAAATTCCGTTTCCACTGTTGTTTTTGGGCAGAAGACTGTAAGCAATTCAGTATGCCCTGAATAAGTTATGATGCTTGTCTATTTGTCACATAGCAATACTATTTCTAAGGATTTCAGAACTTTACAGATGAATTTTCTGCGTAATCGCTGGCCAGAGAAGGAATCACAATCCTTGTCACTCATATACAAGAATGGCGAGTGCTCAATAGACTTGGTATTTTCCTTGCTAGATCTTAAATTAGTTAGAGCTGCACTCCTATATTTATCTATTTTTACCTTACTCATATCACATGTTCTGAAAAATTCATTGACCCAGATTTGCAGAGACAGAGATCAAGCTGAATGCTGGTTTCTTGGTTTGACTGCCTTAACATCTTCTCCTTATAGTCTACTTCCATTGGCAGGCTCAAAGAGCAGTAGACAGGTAAACAGTTGCACAAGCAGTCCCTGCAGCTATCTTCAGCGAAAGTGCAGGCTATCAGCTGCCCTTGACACACCAAGGCACACCCAGGTTAGTTCCAGGGCAAACTATGTTTGGTTCTGTTTTTGTTGAGCAATATGAATTTTAGATTCGTAACATGGCCAAATAGCAAAAGGTTAAAGGTTCTACTGATATTGTCTCTCTCAACAAGCTACTCTACGTTTAAATTAAATGCAGATAGCATCACAACTGCAAGGGTTTTAAATGAGATCCACATATAAATTATTTGAGTTTGCTTTAAACTGTTTAGGTGTATACTTTAACTAGGCGTGTCATTTTGATGTTGTTCATGTTCTTAAGTAGACCTGCATTACAACAACAACAACAACAACAACAAAGCCTTTCAATCCCAAGCAAGTTGGGGTAGGCTAGAGTTGAAACCCAATAGAAGCTGCAGATCAAGGTTCAGGCACATAAATGGCTGCTTTCCAAGCACACCTATTCAAAGATAAATCTTTGGGTATATTCCATCCTTTCAAGTCCCTTTTTATTGCCTCCTCCAATGTCAATTTTGGCCTTCCCCTGCCTCTCCTAATATCACTGTCGCGCCTTAGGATTCCACTATGCACTGGTGCCTCTGGAGGTCTCCGCTGGACATGTCCAAACCATCTCAACCGGTGTTGGACAAGCTTCTCTTCAATTGGTGCTACCCCTAGCCTATCACGTATATCATCGTTCCGGACTCGATCCATTCTTGTATGACCACAAATCCAACGCAGCATACGCATTTCTGCAACACTTAACTGCTGAACATGCCGTCTTTTTGTAGGCCAACATTCTGCACCATACAACATTGCCGGTCTAATTGCTGTTCTATAGAACTTGCCTTTTAGCTTCTGTGGTACCCTCTTGTCACAGAGAATACCTAATGATTGACGCCACTTCATCCACCCCGCTTTGATTCTATGGCTAACATCTTCATCGATATCCCCATCTCTTCTGTAGCATTGATCCCAAATATCGAAAAGGTACCCTTGGACTTGGGCACTATTTGACCATCCAAACTACACCCTCTCCTCATGTCTAGCAGTGCCGAAGTCACATGCCATATATTCGGTTTTAGTTCTGCTGAGCCTAAAACCTTTGGACTCTAGAGTCTGCCGCCACACAACTCTAGTTTCCTATTTACTCCCGCTCGGCTTTCAATCAACTAACACTACATCGTCCAGCCGAAAAGCATACACCAAGGGACATCCCTTGTATGTCCCTTGTGACTCATCCATCACCAAGGCAAAAAGATAGGGGCTCAAAGCTGACCCTTGATGTAAGTCCTATCTTGATCGGGAAGTCACATGTGTCACCATCACTTGTTCGAACACTAGTCACAACCATTGTTGTACATGTCCTTAATGAGGGAAACGTACTTTGTTGGAACTTTATGTTTGCCAATGCCCACCACATAACATTCCTTGGTATCTTATCGTAGGGCCTTCTCCAAGTCAATAAAACAAGCATGTGTAGGTCCTTCTTCTGCTCCCTATACCGCTCCATAACTTGTCTTACTAAGAAAATTGCTTCTATGGTTGACTTCCGGGCATGAAACCAAATTGGTTCATAGAGACCCGCGTCACTCCTCTAGGCGATGCTCGATTACTCGCTCCCATAGCTTCATCGTATGGCTCATCAACTTAATTCCTCGATAATTAGTGCAACTTTTGAATGTCTCCCTTATTCTTATAGATCGGTACCAATATACTCCTCCTCCAATCATCCAGGCATCCTGTTTGACCGAAAATGTTGTTGAACAACTCGGTTAGCCATACTATAGCTATATCCCCTAGGCATCTCCACACCTCGATTGGGATACCATCAGGACCCATTGCCTTACCCCCTTTCATCCTTTTCAACGCCTCTCTGACTTCTGATTCTTGGATCCTCCGCACAAAGCGCCTATTGGTGTCATCAAAAGAGTTCATCTAACTGAACGGTTGTGTTCCCGTTCTCACCATTGAACAACTTGTCAAAATACTCTTTGCCATGACTGTGTTTGATCTCATCCTTTACCAAAAGCTGCTCCCTCTCGTCCCTAATGCACTTAACTTGGTTGAGTCCCTCGTCTTCCTTTCGCGAACCCTAGCCATCCTATAGATGTCCTTCTCTCCTTCCTTTGTACCCAATCGTTGGTATAGACCTTCGTAAGCCCGCCCTTTTGCCTCACTCACAGCATGCTTTGCTGCCTTCTTTGCCATCTTATACTTCTCTATATTGTCCCACTCCTATCATGGTATACGCCTATACGCATTCTTTCTTCTCCTTAATAGCCTTTTGGACGCCCTCATTCCACCACCAAGTATCTCTAGGTTCGCATCCACTCCCTTTAGTCACTCCAACCACCTCTGAAGCCACCTCCCGGATGCATGTTGCCATCTTCTTCCACATGTTGTTTGCGTCGTCTTCTCCATCCCAAGGGCCCTCTTCGATAACCCTTTTCTTAAAAACCTCTGCCGACTCTCCTTTCAATTTCCACCACTTTCGTTTTTGCAATCTTAGCTTGTTTGTCCCTCGAACGCACATCTGGAAGCGCAAATCAGCCACCAAAAGCTTATGTTGAGAAACCACACACTCTCCAGGTATTACCTTACAATCCAAGCATGCTTGTTTATCCTCTCTTCTTGTGAGGACAAAGTCAATCTGGCTAGAGTGTTGGCCACTACTAAAAGTTATTAAGTGGGATTGTCTCTTCCTAAAGAAAGTGTTGGCTACCATCAGATCAAAAGCTATAGCAAAGTCTAAGACTTCCTCTCCCTCTTGATTCCTACTACCGTACCCAAAACCTCCGTGTGCTGCCTCGAAGCCTGCATTTGTTGCACCTACATGGCCGTTGAGATCTCCACCTATGAAAAGCTTCTCGGTACTAGGTATAGCTCTAACCATACCATCTAAGTCTTCCCAGAACTGCCTCTTATCACTCTCATTGTGGCCTACTTGGGGTGCATACGCACTAATTACATTCAAGACCATGTCACCAATGACAAGCTTGACTAAGATGATCCTATCTCCTTGTCTTCTCACATCCACCACACCGTTCTTGAGGCTCTTGTCAATCAGAACTCCTACCCCATTTCTATTTGCAGTTGTCCCTGTGTACCAAAGCTTGAAGCCAGTAGACCTGCATTGCTGCCCAAATATTATATGTCATCAAAAAGTTCTAGTACCATTCAGATTGATTGCTCCTTCAATGAATTTCTTCTTGAAGGTATACCCATCATACGGGAGTCCCAAGATCACACAGAAAAAATTCTTTGGTGGTAATCTTGATAGTTCAGAAGCATTATTTTACCCAAAGCATCCAACCTTTTGTGACGTTGATTCTTACATTGAGAAGCTTAACCCCAAGGTAGCAAATCCAGTAAAACATGGTCTGAAGGACATCATGGTTGCTAACAGAAGGGCACAGAAAAATATGCAGACACTTAAGATATTTGAAGGGCCCCGTGTGGCATGTAGGTTGGATTCACTGAAGGATGTTTTTCTCTGGGGTAGTGTTCTTGGCAGTATGTTAGGCAGTGAAGACATTCCAAAATCCCTTCCGAGATTGGTAGGCTCAGCTAAAATGCTTGATGTACCAGCATTGCTTGTGGGGAGAATCATGCAGCTATAATCACTAAGCAAGGGGGGGTCTACGCCTGGGGCAATGATAGCAGTGGGAGATTGGGGCAACAAGTAAATGTCAATAACTCCTGTCCCAAAATAGTCGAGTCTCTTGCCTCTGTACATGTCAAGGCGGTTGCATTTGGATCAAAAGCAACACATGTGCAATCACGGTCTCAGAGCGAGCTTTTGAATGGGTGAAGGAGCTCATAGCTTGGGATTGATGAATGACTGGTATGGAGGAACCAATGGCTTTCCGCATAAATTGTCGCTCCTATGGATTGATATTTTTCCTTGTCTAAAATTGCTTGTGGTGAGTGGCACAGCCTATTATAACATCTCTAGTCAGCTATTCACCATATGGTGATGGAACATTTTGCTGTTCTTGGGCATGGAGATAACTCAAGGATGCTTCGGATTCGGCCAAAACAAGTAGGTCCTTAAGGATCCAAGAAGTGAAATCGGTAGCATGCGGTCCATGGCACATGGCTGCCATCGTGGAAGGTAATGCAGTTTCAAGGGCATGCTCCAATGGTAAGCCTGTTCACCTGGGTGATCGGATGAGGAAAGTTGGGTCATGCTGACAAAAAATGAAGCTTCTGCCAACATGTGTTGATTTCACTACTGATTACGATTTTATTCAAGTATCCTTGGGAAGCAGTGACTGTGGTGCTTACTGTTACTGGATGGTATTTGCTTTGGAAGTTCTAGGCCATGGACAATTGGGACAGCAGATGGTGAGTCTATTTGCCAACCTAGTTGAGGGACTTAAGACTGAAGTTTGTCAGAGAGATATCATCGGGTTCTTCCCACGTCAGCGGGTGTTGACTATGAGTGGGAAGGTTTTTCACATGGGGGGAAAAGGTGCAGAAGGACAACTTGGTTAGGTGATTACATTAATAGGAGCCTCACAACTTTAGTAGAGGCTTAGAAGGCAGGAATGTTGAAAGTATAGTTTGTGGGTTCAAATTTTACTTGCTGCATCTGTGCATAAGACTGTCAGTGAAGGCCAATCTGTTATGCAGCAGTTGCCAGATGGCTTTTTGGTTTTACTAGAAAGAAGCACAACTGTTACAACGTGGTTCCATGTTCTCAGTTCCTCACTAGTAACAAGATCAGATGGAGCACTGCGCCAGACAGAACAGAAAGGTATCGTGTTGCGTGTTTGTTTTCTGTCAGTTACAGAAAGGCGTGGATTCTAGCAAAGATAAGTCCGGACTAAAGATCAGCAAAGGAGAAATGTTTAAATTGGAATTAAAGGCATACACACCTAAATTGTCACGCCTATTCAAGGAAGCAAACTTTGTTGCAGAAAAGATGGCTTCAGTACAAGGTACCAATCAGAGAAATGACGAACCTGCTACTCGAGTGCAGACAAAAACTGAAAGATGGGGGCAAGTGAGTGCCCTGCTCACTTTATATCTGCACAAGACAGTTTTCAAACTCAGCCGGTATCAAATAATGAGTGCGGTATCTCCTTTTCACAAAGAATGCATGATTCTGCAATGCTGAAGTCTGGCAGCTCTCTACGGTTTACTGACGTTCAAGAGAAGAATACAATGATGCAACAGAACTTAAAGACACAAGTGAAAACAACTTCATTCACAGGTAATACAGGTAATTCATCTTATAATATCCATTCTCGCATTTGCAACTGAAAAAATGACATGTTTTATTGTTCAAGGCAGGTAGCTGTTCTCACAGAGCAAATATCAGCAAAAAAAGTGTTATGGTTGAGCTATACAAACAAAAACTGGATGATACATGGTTAGTTGTTAGGGATGAGGCTGCAAGGTGCAAAGCTGCCAAAGATATCATAAAGGTCCTAACTGATCAGGTAATGAGCTCGACATAACCTCATTGTAGATTATCGCTAGTACCTTTTTTCAGCAACGAAGAACTAATGTAATACAGCATTACCCTACATTGCGGGGGGCTGGGGGCTCTCTGAACTTTTGGTTGATATATACTTTGACTTGGTGTAAATTTTGCAAACTGTGCAGTGCAATGCCTTGTCAGAGAAATTTTCAATTGGTCAGTTATCAGAAAACTCCAAGATAACACCTAATAGCATCCCAAGGCAACCGACGAAAACAGAATTGCAAGGTAACACCGGTGGAAATCCTGTCACATACAAACTCAGCCAGCTAAATAATACCCAAAATCATGGCAGCAGCATCCAGACAGAAAAGGAATGTGTACCTTTGTCAAATGCTGTTATGCCAGGAGATAGACCATTCCGTCAACAGAATGGGGCCAGGCAATTTACCAGTGATGGTTACACCACTGAAGCACAATCCGCTGTTGCTCTGATTGATAATGTGACTGAACAAATCGAGCATGGAGTATATGTCACGTTTTCTATATCACCCTGTGGACAGAAAGATATAAAGCGCATAAGATTCAGGTGAATCCTCTAAGCCCATATTAGTTGTTGATTCTGATTGTTCGTTTACTTGCAACATAACCTGAATTCTTGGCTGTGCAGCCGCAAGCATTTTGGTGAGAAGGAAGCTCAGCATTGGTGGGAACAGAATAAGACAAGGGTATATGCAAAGTACAAGGTTCAACAAATGGAAACACCATCTGTTACTGTGAGCTGCCCTTCAACACGGTGATCAGCAAAAGAGATTGTACAGGGGTAATCAGTTCTGCCAATATTAACAGAGCAACTGAAAAGTGTATTCTTCAGCTAAAAAAAATAACACCACATGAAGCAGATGAAACAGTGCAATAAATTTAGAGAAAGATAACCACTAATCGTAATTTGCTTCTTAGGATGACCTGTAAAGCTGTAGATAAGCATCCAGTGGGTAGAGCTGATCAGCTGACTATGGTCACTATGGATGTACAGGTTAGGTTTCAGATCGATGAGAGAATGGATGTTGGATCACGAGTGTAATTGATCAGTATGATGAAGAAAATAAATATGTTGATATCTGTTCTGAATTTCTCCTACTTGCAATGCAAGTATAGAAGATGATGATGCAGTTTCTATTCTGACGGAGAAAACCTCCAGCGGGGCATGTTAAGTTGCTAACCCTATCCGAAACAATTCTGAACCATCAGCATACACACTCCGGCCCGGAGCAATGGCGAGGGCTCGCGCCGGCCGTCATCCCCGTCGCTGCTCCTTCTAGAACATCGGCGTCTCCTCGCGGCCTACCCCTACCCCTCATCCTCACACCCGCTTCGTCCGGTGGCCTCCTCCGGTGTGTCCTGCAGCCACCGGCGTCTACCCACCGTCGCCGCTAGCAACCACCCCGCCCGACGCCGATGCGAGCGGTCTCCCATGGCGCCGCCTCTAGGCTGTACGTGAGCGGTTGTATCTCGACACGCTCCCTCCCTCCTCCCCACAACAGGGATTTCGCAACACGGTAGAAGAATATCTCCGTGTTCTTCAGCACAAATCTTAAAGCAATCGCTCATTGCTGTTCCCGATTTTCGGGGCCTCCCTTCCTCGAGCAGGTCTCTCGTTCCGTACGACCGAGGAGAGCCTATGGAAGGCGTTCGAGAGGTTTGGTCAGCTCACTGAAGGTGGAGTAGATCAATGCCATTGCCATGGCACAATAATTGTGCAGAGCTTTGCTTCCTTGGGGAAAGGCTTAGGCTTGATTCGACGTGAATTTTGATAATATACAACTAAATTTATACGTTTTAGTTTTTTATTACTCAATTCATACGTCTTTAATAAAATATCATCAGGGCTACAAATTTTTGATTTATATGCACTTTCTTCACTTTTTCTCTATTTCTAATTTTTTTTTGATTTTTGATTTCTAGTTTTATGGACGAAATTACTCCTAGCCTCATGACAGAAAACACAGAGGAAATCACCGTCGCCTGCCTGCCCGACCCGACGCCAGCGCCCACCGCCGGCCCCGCGCCGCCGCCCAGCCCTGCGCCGCCGGCCCGGATGCCCCTGTTCAGTGCATGAATAATGAGCTTGCTGAATGAATTTTGATTTCCTCTGTAGTTTGGATGCCATCGCCCGGAGTCCCTGTTCAGTGCATGAATGAGCTTGTTGAACAGCAAGAAGTAGTATATTTCTGTTGCTGGGGGCTGGGGGCAGCGCAGGGGCTGGGGGCGGCGGGCGCTGGCGTCGGGTCGGGCAGGCAGGCGACAGCCAGCGATCCCCTTCGATTTTTTGATTTCCTCTGTGGTTTCTGTCTGGGACTAGGGGCAATTTCGTCCACAAAACTGGGAATAAAAAAAATCAAAAGAAATAAAGAAAAAAATAAAGAAAGTGGTACAAAATTAAAAAATTTATGGCTCCAGTGGTATTTTATCATTGGTAACAAACACTAAAGCGTGCGAATTTAGTGGTATATTATAAAAATTCACTGATTGGACTGTGCTGCTGCAGTTAATCTTGTGATGGATAGAGTAGCGAAGAGGCAGAGAGGCTTTGCGTTCCTGTCTTATGCCAGTGAGGAGGAATCCAAGAACGCCATGGAAGGGATGCATGGCAAGGTAAGAACACGTCTGAATTTGTTTCCTTTTGGCCAAGTGGCAATCGCATGAGAATTGCCGCCTTGTATATTAGTAGCTGTTATCTCTGATTCTTCTGATGAAAGGGTAAGGTAATATACTGATATTTGCAATTTCTCTGCATCTTTTGCAGTTCCTGGATGGGAGAGTGATCTTTGTGGAGGTTGCAAAGCGAAGTTCTGGGTTCTGAAGTAGCCTGGTGCCATACGTAGTCCAATTACTGAATTCACTTTGGGCTGAATGAGAGTTGCATCTACTTTACTACTTGCATTAACACTTGAAAACAAACCTGGCAAGTCTCCTTATCACAGCTATGCCTTTCCTGTGAGATAAGGAAAAGTATCATTCAATTTTTGATTTTGTACATTTCCTTATGTGATGCTAATATCATCTTTGGGTAAAATGCATTTCAGGCTTAGACTGTCCCACTTGATATCCTTTCATGAATGGTCCTGAATTTTCAATTATTTGTGATGTAACTGATGAGAACAGGGTTTCACTTGACATGTTGGTAACTAAAGTCCAGTCAAACGCAACATACTTTGCCTGAATTGTATTGTTTATAAGCAACAGAAGAAAGGTATAAATTACCTTTTTATTTTTTGCTAGAATACCAGTCGTATTAAAATTCACTTCATTGGAGAATTTTGTAGTAACACCTTTGCAAGTGATACAGTGATAACACCTTTTCAAAAGATTGTAGTCCTATATCCTAATTAAGCAAAACTACATGATGCCATGTAACTCTTAACAATCAGCCCAAGTACCATGTGCACATATGCAATCATAAACTGTAGCATGCTTTACTTTTGGCTAGTAGAAATTGGCTGCACTTTCATGTCAAAATAATAACGGAACAACGTTTTCCAATATTCTATTCTTTAGCTCGCATGTTATTGTCTTACAGATAATAGTTATAATTTACATCAGTACAATCCTAATACAAACTCTATCAAAATACTTGTCACCGCATAACCATTGACCTCTGAACGCTCCCACATCAGGGGCGAAATTACACTTGATGAGGAAAATGGAAACAAAGCATATTTGAAATATACATGGCCCGACGAACCACAGCTGCTCTCCTGTTTTGTGGAGTACTAGCGCGGTTTCAATCTGCCTCTTGTAATAAACAGGAAAGCAGCCCCTACTGCAGTTGATCAGTTCCTACTCATCTGTGCGCAACAATTAGCAAGCATCTATAGTAGCAGTGATCTGAGAGGCTCAAAAAATTTACAAGCACAGCCTCGTCATCTCTCCATCTGCCTCCTCCTGAGGAGCCTGTGACTTCAGTAGCACCTCTCTATCAGCAACACCTCTCTTGTATGGCACAAAGCCACGCCTGCAGTTGGAACCTGGGCTCACACATTTTCTTGAATCTGGAAAAGGTACCACTTCATCTTCGTTTCTGCTTCCATGTCTATGTGATTCTGTAGTCTCTGAATTCTGGGTTGCTGTTTCAGGCACACTGCTTGAGGCTGTATTCGACTGTGTCCAAGATCCTTCCCTCTGTATACACTTGTAATCTACAGCTTCAGAAGATTGGTGCTGATGCTGTTGATTTGAGGCTACCACCTGTGGGTTTGACAACGGGGGCCAAGGTACACCCTCATTATGGTAGCTGAAGCATGGGAGAGCAGAATGCACAGAGAAAAACTGCCCATTAGGAAGATAATACAGAAACTGGTGTGTGTTGGTCAGCCATGGGTTCCATGCGTTTGCTTCTGCTGCACCATGGGAAGAGAATTTCCCAGCTCCACTAGTCGGTGTCTCAGCTGAAGCGTCCACTTCCATGTCTGCCACAATTTTCCGGTTCCTGGCATCAGGGGTCGACACCTTATGTAAATCATTCACCATAACCCTCTTGCCAAATAGCCTAAGGACTGGATCTCCTGTTCCCTTGGCCTCCTGGAATGCATATTTAAGGAATCTATCAGGATTCAGGATTAAGAAGATACCAACTATATATCAGTGTCATAACCAAAATTTCCAGTTCCAAGGAGTATAGAAAGTTTTTGGCAACGATCCCAGAGTTAAAGAGCCATGCGGACAAGGGTGAAAAATTAATAACTTAAGATCAAATAGCTATATATTCCTGCACGATATAAAGAACACATGTGTTGCAGAGGATACTGTATTTTGTCTGCTAAGAATATACCTCGAATTTTGCAGGAGGCAATTCCACAGCTAACTCAGCAGTTGCTATGCTTGGTGTGGGGCATCTCTCTTCGATGTCAATCGTCGAGGCTGGCGACCCACCACTTTCACTTGCCAGGGTATCGGACCCTATATGTGCTGCTGTTAACACCGACGTCGGCGACGCGTTGTCCTGGTCATACAGAGGCTGCACCTGCAGCTGAGGCTTCTCTAGCTGTTTCAGTTCTGGGATGTGCTTGCCGAGCGTGCTCCCTAGCTTGCGTGGGTATGGATGCACCGGCTTCCGTTTCGGCCGCGGCGGGGGAATCTGAATTGATGGTGCAGCACCCAAGCTGTTGCAATTGTCCCCAGATGATTCTTTGATGACCTGCAGCAGGAGTGCAAAGCAGATAGCAGTCAGAAAACACGGCCTCCAGCATAGCTGCATGGATAGCAAGCAGCCTGCTCTCCATGATTGAGCAACTTACATCACCTTGCAAGCAACACAATCCATGGAGGTTTTTCAAGAGGGGGAATTTTTTGTGCACGAGAAGGCTGTGAGACCTTGGAGAAGAACTTCTGTGCGTGGCTCCTGATCTGCACGGCCGTCTTCGTGCCTATGTGCTCTGCAGAGCGAGGTACCCCCCTTGTCAGTAAAATTCTTGCCAAACCAGAAACTGTACTTCACCGTTGCATGGAGCTTCTTGCAGAGGTAAAAGTAGTACTACCTTGGATGCGTCGCCAGGCACGGCCATGGAGCTGCAGGGCTTCCAAGAACAGCTTGTGTTCGTCCTCGGTCCATTTCTCCCGCTGCTTCGTTATCGTGTAAGGCTTCCGCGCCTGAAAGGCAAGAGCCCAGAGCGTGAGCTTGGTGTTATAAAATGGCTTAACTTCACAAAATTTGCCTTTTTTTGCAGTGATTTGCAAGCAGAGGGATGTACCTTGGGAATTCGAGCGTCGTCCGTCATGTCCATGCCACCGGAATCGAGAGGATCTATGAGTTTTTCCATGAGGTTTTGATGCCCAACGTGATCAGCAACAGGTCCTTGATCATTCATCGCCTTGGTTTCCTACAAAGGAGAGATGGAGAAGGATTCGTTGGATTCAATTTCAGCAACGTGAGCAGCTGCGTGCTTGCTCCTTTCTTTCCAACAAAGATTTACTGTGGTATCTTATTGAAGAAAAAAAATCCAATCTTTGGGCCATCGAAGGAGGACTCCAGAACAAAATTTACCATCAGATAAACTGGTAGAAGGATTCATTACCTGAAAGCGCGCCATCTCCAGATTCTGAATCCAAGAACAACAAAGCCAAACTCCACCGAACAAAGAACTCTAGCTCAGTTCAACGATTCCCAGAACCAGCCATGGGCTTTCGCCAACAAAGCAAGAACTACAAAGGAACCACCAAAACTCCAAATCTCTCTCGAGACTATCTGATGAAAGCAGAAGAGCTTTGCAGAGCAGAGGAGAGGGGGCAGAGAAATGAGGCTCATACGACCAGGAGGAGGCAGGAGAGAGGAGAAAAGGGCACAGGCCAGGGCGCCACGTCGGATTGGATTTTTCTACACTTTTTTCTCTCTCTCCCTTTCCGGCTTGCACTTTTCGCCTCAATCCTGTAGAGAGCTCGGGATGCCGCTCGATTCGTGTGGCTCTCGCTGCTGCACGGCACTGCCTTCCTCGCTTCGCTGCTACTAGTATTTGTGCATGTGTCTGGTTGGCACTAGTTGGCTACTCGCACACTGCAGCAACCCCCCGTCTCGCTGCTCTGCCACGGACCAAGCATTACTGCTAGCCACATACCGTACTGCTACTACTACTAGTACGTGGGTGTAGTAAAACCGTGCGCTTTCGTGGGTCTGCACGAATCGATGGGATGTTCCTATGATCCTATCCATTCTATGCGTGTGTGTTTTCCTGACGATAAGATCGAAGGATGTTAGGCTGCTATATTTACTGTGCGTGTTTCTAGAGCTCCCATAATTGCCCTGGCAGCTGGTGGTGCATGATAGGCTGCACTTATCAGAATTTCAGGTAAGCTTTGGTGGTATAGATAAAACTAGTACGGCCCTGTTCATTCCAACAAGCTGCTTAAATTCTTGTTTTTCATGAACATGTTTTTTAAACTATTAAACGATGTTTTTTTAAAAAAAAATTTGTATATAAAAATATCTTTAAAAAATCAAATAGATATATTTTTCCGTTAATACTTAATTAATTATGTGCTAATAACGTTTCTCATTTTAAGCACGGCTTATAAGCCGGACAAATAATCCCCTTCAAAATTAAGCAGTTCATGTTTGTTTCTGGTGATCATTTTTGGCACGCTAGTGGTCTCAGAACTTGAAACAAGCGAAGACTGAAAATATCCTGGAGCTTGAACTTGCAAGAGGAAACAAACTCTCTACTGTTTTGGATCAAACCATGAACAGAAGTGGTGATGCCAGTTCATCTGGTTTTCGGGTACGAATTATTGAGCTTTTCTTCTCTACGAGGAGACGTATCTGGTGGCACAGGCGACAGGACTGTCCCTGTTTGGATGGATAGAAAGAAAAGAAAAGCGCAGCGCAGGGGGAGCTGTCCGGTGACCCCATCTGCTCGCTTTTTGGACACGTCAAAGCCACCGAGACACGCAGCTGCCAACTCACCGCCTGCCAAGTGTCGTCCAACCAGAGGCGCACAGCAACAAGAACCTGCTGTTTGTTGTTCTCTCCCCCTTTATAGAGGAACAAATGGACGATCCCTGGCCACAAGCTTCTGGGTTGGCACTGCGAGGCTCCGAGAGGCACTCGGCCACATGTTCTCTCCCATTGTTTTCTCCACTGACCTTTTTCGGGGGCGATGTGACTTTTGACCTGTGGGCCCCACCTGCTAGGCGCACCATGCCACGTGTGCCACTTGGGCTATCCTGGTTATTCCAAAAGCCATCGTGGGCGCATATCCGATCAGAAAACCTGATCAGATCAGAGTATAGGTGTCCAAACTATCGGTCGGCCGGCACGGTTCGACATCTGGTCCAGCACACGGTCTGTTATGATATGGCTCATTTTTATAGCGGGTCGTATCGTGTCGGTCCACGTGTCGTCTTCTGGTCTAGGTACGACATGTCGAGGTTATGGACCGTGCCATATTGGCACGCGGGCCGAAGGAGACCCACGGCACGGCCAGCCCAGTTCGCTCCTTTCCCGTCCCGTCCCTCAAATCGGACCGTCTGTCTTCAGATCGGACCGTCTGTCTTTAGATCGGACCGTCCGTACCCCTCCTGTCCCGCCCACGGATCGGACCATCTGCTCTCCTCCTGGCTCCCGCCGGCCATCGTTCAAATTTGAATAGACGGGCGTGCGGCGCGGAGGCATGGAGCGGTGGGCACAGCCGCCGCTATAAAAAAAGAAAAATTGAGAAAAAAAAAAGGAAAAAGTGAGTTAAAGTGACTTTAAAAAAGAAAAATTAAAAAAAAGTGACTTAAAAATTAGAGGACTGGTAAAAATATGAAAAAAAGGCATTAAATTATTTGAGATAAGTAAAAAAATATGAAGGTATTTTTTGATGATATTAGAGGAGAAAATTATCATATTTTTTAAACAACCAAAATAGCAACACATATATAATTATGTAATTTAATTTCTGTATAGATATAGGGAAAAATGAGCAATGACCTTTATTGAATTTGTTATTACACAATTGTCTCATTAAAAACCCTGTCATGTAAAAACTCAATTATAAGGAAACCATGATAAAGAAAAAAGAGTACAGCTAAAGGTCAACACTCAAAAATAAAAAATACTATTCTAGTTCCTCATTTTTTAGGTAAAGATTTTCGAACTGAGCAGCCAAATCTTGGTTCTTCGCAGTGTGTTGGGCACGTTCCTTGGCTAGCTCCTAGTCTTTGACCACAAGTAGCATTTCTACCACCTCGCCGCGGAGATTTCTTCTCCTCTCCTCAATAATTCTTTCGCAAAGACAGAAGACCGATTCGAAGGATACCGTAAACACAGCCACCGTGAACACATCCTGTGCTAGCTTTGAGACTACGGGATATTGGGTCTTGTGATCGTTCCACCACCCTAGAATGTTGAGATCTTCCTGGTTGATGGAGTCATTGTCCAAATAGGAGGACAGCTCAAGGGCTTCATGCGAAGCGTGTGCAGAACTTGAGACAGCCGAACTTTCACCACCGGTGCTCGAAGAAGAAGAGGAACCACCCCAAATTTGGCCGCACTACAATTTCTTCTTACCTAGTACAGGGACGGGTGGGGCTCTTTGCACGCAAACTCCCTGAAACTTAGTTTCATACTTTCAAAACATTTCATACAATTTAGTCTTACCATCAGAATAGTAGTTAGTGTAATCAATATTCATTGTATCCTCAATAAGATTTAAAATATTAAGGAACCTCCCGTATTTTACTCTTAGGATCAAAAATAAATGCAAAAGCATACAAGTATAGAATGTCCCTCCAGTATTTAAGATATTTCTGCTTCATGTGAAATACTGCAAGTCCTAGCAATTGATCATCTTCATATTCTCTTAATAAAGTGGCAATCTCAAAATCTTAGACAAAATTAAATTAGTAGTTGGATAGTAAACACTAGACAAAATAACAGTTGCATCATAAAATGTTTCAAGAAAGTAATAAAACATTCCACAACATGCTAAGACTATTCTGTCAGTCGCGGTAGCCCGTCAATACTAACAACATTCTTGCACTGCAAAAAAAAATTTAGTGTATCTAGAAATTTATAACCAGAATTCTGAACATTTCTGTGTATTAAATCACTGTTCAGGAAAACCATGGTACATAATACCAAGTTGCCATACAGAGTGTGTCTTACAAACTGAATAAAATAATCTTACATAAATACAACGGTAAAAACAAATAAAGTCTATATACAACTAGCCAAACAGAGGCTTCTATTCCACAGGCATCTTAACGGCGGAGCCAGCCTAGTTCTCTTGATGATCCTCGTCGGACAGGTACTCCACCACTAAGGGGGGAAATGAACAAGACTGAGTACCACCCACAGTACTCAACAAATCACACCCACAAATATAAACAATGCAGGGGAGACAAAGATAGGCTCAGGGTTCATTTGCGTAAAAGCAATTACAAACAGTAGTAGTTCGCAAACGGTAAAAAGGTTGATTAATTGAACAATATTAATCATCCACTGATTAACGTTAAACCACGTTAACTAAGCCTAACCATCCAGCTGAACTATACCAGTTTCATTAAGTCAAGTTAATTAAGTAAAGGTGAAACTAATCACGGTGAGTCTTGACCAATTGCCTATATCTGCGGGCGCGGCTATTCGAATAGATTTACTCTGATCAGAAGTGTACAACTGTACCCATAAGACACAGCCGCACACACGTCCCCGTGTGCTGGCGTATCACTATGACACCTCGCGAGAGGTTGTTACAGAACTGCTCATGCAACCTCTCCCTAACCATCCACACCACGCTGAGGTTACACCTGCCGATAGGACACCCCACATCGGCCAGGCTACCCCCCTTGTGCCACAATGGATCCAGAAGAGAATCAATTCGACCCAGGCTGACCCAACTGTATCACGCCCATTCTCACCAACAGTGCCTAGGAGATGGAGAAGAAACGCTACAAGCCCAGCTATTGCCTACGCTGGCTTGTGGAATGTATGAGTATTTGCCCAAGGGGTTCCCACAAATCGGTCCTTAACTGTCATGGGTGCGACCAACAAAACCATGCACCCACAGCCCACCATTTAGATCAAATTTTAGTAATTTAACATCAACATATCCAAAGTTCCATTTCCCGACATTGAGTCGAACAATAAATGTAAATAAAAGTATTTAATTTCTCCATGTGAGCTAATATTCTCTAAGTATGGCTAAGCGCCCTAATCATATCCTCTAGTCATATTATTACCCAACTACAAAGGTATACAGAAGGAATCAAGTCAAAGCAATTAAAATTGCATTTATGTAGGTCACCCTTCCCACATGAAATAATGAAATAATGCATGTTTATTAATTTAAAACAAATATTTTGCAATAAATGGGCATAATATGATCGAGGAAACGATATGACTTGCCTTGCTCCGGCTCGGCAAATTCAGCAACGACTACATAGTAAACTGGAGGGTCGACTGTGTCGGATTCTATAGCAAACAAAGCACAAACAATTAAAAAAGTATATGTAGGCACTGAAACAAGGGCTAAAAGTATTTTTAATAGATTCTTGGTATTTTTCTGGATTTAATTAAATTTAAATGGAATTAATCAGAGCTCGGATGAATTAGTTATGGATTTTTAAAGTTTTACTGTGATTTTCCTATGCAAAAAAATTTTCTAAACGATTTATTGCGTATTAACAAAGATTTAATGCGTCAGCGGACCACGGGGGACTGGCGTCGAGAGGCGGGACCCACAGGTCAGTGGCGCGAGAGGGCGGCGCACGTGGATCGGGTCCACGCAGGTGGGCACAACGCAGGCGCGTGGGAACAACCCCGATCTGCCGAAGCAGATCGGCCGGTCTAGGATGAACTGGGCTCGTCCCCGCCGGTGCGGCCGTTCCGCGGCGGGGCGAGCGGCCCTATGGTCGCTACCGGTGACCTCCGGCCTCTCGGAGGACGGCGGTGAGCAATGGAGGTGATGAAGGAGACCTTGGAGTGCTCACCGAGGACCCGCAACGACCAGAGAACGGTGAACGGCGACGAACAGAGAGGATTGGCGGCAGCGAAGATTCGGGATGTCGACGCCGACGGGGTTTCGGCGGCTCAAAGCGACGACGGAGGTGCGAACGAGGTGCGGGAGGGCCTGGCGACGGTGTAGAACGTGTTAGGAGGGAAAAAGACCGAGTGGGTCGACGGAAATCCGCGGCCGAGTGCCGGCGGAGAGGCCTACCGAAAGGGGATGACGGAGAGGATGGATTTCCGGCGGTAATCCGAGGCGGCCGATTGTGGAACAAGACGCAGCGGGGTGCGGCGAAGCTAGCAAGCGCCAGCGCGGTAGTTGGCGACCGCTATAGCGACGGCGATGTGTGACTGGAGTCAGCGTAGAGCGGTGACGGTTCGGGAGCTCGGCGCGGAGGGGGTTAGGGTACTTGGCAGATGTGGGCGTCTGAGGGGAACGTGAGGGCGGAGCACAGGGAAGGTCTATATGTACTTGGCTATGGGGGTTCGCGACCGAGTTGGCCGAATTTTATGGGATTGAGGGCGGCGGCCCCGATGGCTAGTGGGCGTGATTCAACCGCGTCGTGGGCGAGAGGGGCGGAGTAGGTGGGGGTAACGAGCGGCGACCCAATCCGCGGCATTTGAACACGGAGCGGTCACGCAAGGAGGCGAGCGAAAGCGGAGATCGGACAATGGGGAAAATTTTTCCCCTCCGCTTGATTCCAGACAGAGGTAGACGATGGGCCTGATGTGTGGGCCGGCCCCACATGTCGGCGGGAGAGAGGGAATCTCGTGCTACATAAGGATCACACTCTCATGAATGTACTATACCGTCAGGATTTATTACCAGTTGCTATTGTCATAGCTAGTAACCTTGCTTCTTCGCACACGGCTCAGCATGCCGCCTCAAATGCCCTGTTCCACCAGAACATTTTCTAGAGAATTTAGTCTTACAAATTCTATATTTTGCGTAAGTTACCTCTCTTCCATCTGCGCCGATCTCCTTGATCTCATTAAAATGTTGACAGGTGGAGGAAGTTCTTAATCTCTTCGAGCCGGTTACCGTCGATACACCCTCTCTCGCAGTTCCAGATCCTTCCGCAGCCATATGTACTTCCTCCGGCTGTCATTACGGTGTAGGAGCCGACCCAGAGTCATCTCCCTGTGACATCGATATATAGCTCGGGTTAAGGTCGCTCAGTTGGAACGTCGGATAGTTTGAATCCATCTTGAAATATAAATAGAGAAAATTAGTACCAAAAAATAATACGAACAAAGAACAAAATTCAGAATTTTTTTACCTTGCGGGAGCACTGGAGGCTGCAGC
Source organism: Oryza meyeriana var. granulata (assembly GCA_003991445.1). Taxonomy (NCBI): domain Eukaryota; kingdom Viridiplantae; phylum Streptophyta; class Magnoliopsida; order Poales; family Poaceae; genus Oryza; species Oryza meyeriana. The sequence goes on along the minus strand of RYFJ01002677.1, from coordinate 112,555 downwards.
TATCAGCTATGGGAATGTAGAAAATTTTAAATTTTTAGATAAAATTTGTCTAAATCAAAAATTTATAGCACAAGATGAGAGATTGTGAGGTTTGGATGAGCCAACATGTTTTACTGGCTGCCCTATTTATTGAAAAAATTTCATATTTTTTGGGTATTTTTTTGGTCTATAGTTGTTGGGACACATGGCGGGTTCTGATTGGGCCACCTCAGCCCATCCGACCGTTGCCTCCCGCCTCGCCCCACCCCTAGATCAGACCGTCCGTGCATGGATCGGACCATCCGAATCCCCCCGATTGGATCGTTGCCCCCCCTCCGATCAGACCGTTGCATGTGTCATCCAATGCCAATCAACTGGACTAATTACCGTTGATCTGACTAATTTGCGGTGACAGCAACAAACGAGAATACCCGACATTTACTTTTACAGCAGGATTACTCGATCTTTTGGTTATCTCATTTATACCACAGAGATTTAATCTTTAAAGTAATCTATATAGTGAAGTTTATGAAAGTAGATAACAAATACATTAGAACTTGCTAAAGTGAAGTATAAATATATTGAAGTTTGTTAAACTAGAAGATAAACGCATTAGAATTTGCTAAAGTGGAGTATAAATGTATTAAAGTTTGCTAAATTGAAGAACATTCTAGTTTTTTACTTTGTAATGTTATGGATGAGATGGATTAAAATAAAATCTTTTTGAAATATAAAATTGTAAATTATGGCTTTTTTTTCTTTGAAATGGGTACACGACTGCACACCTCATCGATGGAGCATACTGCATACCGGCCTGTTTCATACTGTCACCATGGCACCATGGTGACATCCTCTTGGGCCCTTGGTTGCTACCTGACATCATCTATGAGTCACGGCTGGATAGTTGGAGCATATACTGCTAGTAGCAGCACAAACACACGTACGTCACTCACCTTAACAAACACAGGAACGCAACACAGCGCTGCGATAATACACACAAAGTTTACCTAGTTTTAGGTTTCAGATTGAGACTCTTCCCGTTTTGGTTGGATACGATGACTGCGGCGGTTGCCCTTGCCCCACCGGTTGTTTGCGACCACGGCAGCCACGAGGTTTGTCGCCCGCTACGGCGATATGAATGAAAAACCCATGCTGACCTGTAAAGCGACGCCCTCCTGAATAAAGTAAAAGCGCCTGATCAACCGGCCACTGCCGAGCCAACACTTGGCAGAGAACGCACGGACGCCTCGCACCGGTGAGATCTGGACTGTACGGCGCCGGGCGCCCTACCACCACTTGCGGAAGAGGCGACGAGCTTGTGGCCGAGAAGAGAGATCACCGAAACGTAGAGTAGGCGTAGCTGCTCTAAAATGTGGAGTCTTCTGACTCCCACGCACCTGCGGCGAGGCCACGTCGCAACCTCATGGGCGCGCACTGACCGGAGCTGTTGGAACATGGGACACCCCACAAGTCCGTGGCTGCTTTTGGTTTTGAGTAAAGGTTTGGGAAAGTCGTGACCGTGAAAGCATGCACACATGATGCACTGGCGTTTGTTTGGTGTTGCAGATTAGTCGTTACGATTTGGTATAGGCGTCCACGGCCACGAGGTACATGGCTGATCACGGAGTTGGACCTAATTTGCTACGCGCCGGCTGCCCTTTTCTTGGACTGGCCATTGATTGCTTTTCTTTTCTTTGAGGAGGTTCAGTTGAGCTACTTGACCGTAGAGTGGGCTGGGATGGTCTGGGATGTGGAGAGGCATGGCCCATATGGCCTTCGTTGTTAGACACGGCCCATCCTGGTAGTGGGAAATGGAGGAATAAAGGTGGAGTCGTGCTGGGCCTGGATTAACAAGAACTGAACATGTTCCACGATACAAACAAGAACGAGACAGCCGTGCAACGCTGCTACACTTTTTACATACGACTGCAAAGGCTCGCGCGGTGGCTCGGCTCGCGGTACGTACGACCGTACAGTTATCTCTGCGAAACTCATCTTCCGGTGATGGGAGTGGAGGTCATGGAGCAGGAACCGAGTTGCGCTCCGGTGAACAGCACGCCGACGTGAGGCAGCTCGATCTCCTGCTGCTTGCCGTCCGGAGGCCAAACAAACGCGGGCTTCTCGAACGGCGGCTCCGGCGCAGGTGCTCCGCCGACCAGCACCTGCACTGCCGTCCTCATGGACGGCCTCTCCCTCGGGCTGGGATGGCAGCATGCCAACGCCAGCCTCGCCGCGCGCTCCACCTGATCGTCGTCGTACGCGCCACCGAGCACCGCGTCGGCCGCTTCCAGGACAGTCCCCTCGTCGTAGTGCCTCCACATCCAGTCCACGATGTACATCGGCTGTCCTCGCTGGCCGCCGGCGTTGTGGCAGTGATCCTGGTAGTTGTGGTACGTCACGGAGCTGCTCGGGTTCCTCCCGGTGAGCACCTCCATGACGAACACCCCGAACGCGTACACGTCCGTGTCGAGGCTGGCGCGGCCGGTGAAGAAGCACTCATACGCCATGTAGCCGCGGGTGCCCGCCACGGCCTGCGTCGAGTGGTGCGTCACCTCGTCGAGCTGGATGACGCGCGCGAGGCCGAAGTCGCCGAGGCGCGCGTTGTACTCCTCGTCGAGCATGACGTTGCTCGCCTTGACGTCCCTGTGCAGGATCCGCTTGCTGCTCCCGTGGTGCAGGTATTCCAGCGCGGACGCCACGCCGCAGATTATCTTGTACCGCCGCTCCCAGGTCAGCTCAGGCATGTCGTCTGCTGCCGTCTCCGGCGGCGGCGTCGACGGGCTTGCTGGTCTATCAACACCGGCGTACAGGAGCTTGTCCAGGCTGCCCATGGGGAAGTACTCGTAGACGAGGAGCAGCTCGCCTCCCTCGTGGCACCACCCGATCAGCTTCACGAGGTTGCGGTGCGAGAGCTTGCTGATCGTGTTCACCTCCGCGACGAACTCTTGCTCTCCTCGGTTGGAATTGGCATTGTTGTTCGCTGCCACCCGCTTGACGGCTACCTCCATGTTCATGCTGCTCAGGTAGCCATGGTACACGGTGCCGAAGCCGCCTCTCCCGAGCTTACGTGAGGAACTGAAGCTGGCAGTCGCATGCCTGAGCTCCTTGAGCTTAAATCTGACCGGGCCATGGGCGTCGATCATCATTTCGAGGTTGCGGTAGGCTAGCCTTCTCTGCCGCGTCGACCTTCTCCACACGAAGAATACAAGAACCGAACACGCAGCAAATACAAGCAAGATGACAAGAGGCAAAAGTACCTTCCTCCCATGCCTTCTTTCTACGTCGTCGTTGATCGTGGTGAAGTTCCAAGACTTTATCTGGTTCAGCTCGGTGAAATCACCGGTGGAACCTGCAAATCCCACATATATGTCGTCCAGTAGAAATGGTGATATATCGAAGGGCCAAGCTTGGGAACCAATGTGCAGCCCAGTTGCGTCGATCTGGACTAAATATGCTGTCAATGATGGCGCTGTAGCATCGTAGGTGATACTGACCCGTACATCAGCACCACTCGAGAGAATGAGGGAAACATTGCTGAGCGGATACGGCTCCAAAGATCGGATGCTGTTCACGTCGAGCCCAACGTGATTGCCGTCAGCTTCGTTGTCGCTCTTGCTAGTGTCGAATTCCACGGCTACAATTCGGTTCTTCGGATCGCCGTCTGTCCGGTTGTTGCATATACCGAGCCACTGCCCGCTGCTGTTGCTCGGCAATGGCGGGTTATTCGTCAGTATGAATGCCATGCCTTCTCCGCTGCCATTCTGTGGAACGATGTTGAGCACGAACTCCGTCATGAACGACGTCGGCGCTGACCGCCTGCTGTTCCATAGCTTGAGCGTTTCCCTTGCGTACAACACTCTCCCCGATCGGTGGCTGGTGTCGCCGGTGCTCGGCGTGATCTGCAGGGATCCATCTGCTATTCCGGATCCTGCGCTGAAGTTGAAATCGGCACTGTTGGGTGTGTCAAAGCTGGGGTAAGCAAACTGCAGGCAGCTGCAGGTTCTGTCAAGGATGATAAGGGCAAAAGAAGCTGCAAAGGAAATGCCACTACTGTGGAGGATTGCCATGGCTACCTTGCTGGTTCCTGGCCTTTTGTGGTCTCTGCAAGAAGGCAGAAGAGATGGATTCATAGAGGGGGTTCTCGGCAATGTTATGCCTTCCAAACAAAATTTCAAGGAGAGGAAATTGTGGTAGAACGGGAAGCGTCAGTCAACGGTCATTGACAGCGCAACCTAGGATAAGATGTTAGCTGCAAGGGACTAATCATAGCTAAACATGTGTGCATTAAACAACGAAGTTCAATCTTGCAAATGTGCAGGTAGCTGAATGGATGTTGACACGAAGTTTAGATAAATGAAGCATGCCATTTAGGAATTTTGAAAAGTCGTAGATCCCTATAAGATAGCGGATTCAATAGACCAAGGAAATTGCTAGGATCATGGCATATTGAGATTTTCAGAGGCAGAAGTCAGAAGATAATGTTCAGTAACATCTCGATAGTGCCAAGTCTGAAGAAGTGGAAAAGAAATTATTGCAGTGCAGCTAAACAGTTCTTTATGGATCAAGATGCCCATCAATGCAGAAATGGTCTCCAGAGCATTCGAATTCTTACATGTGTGGCGTAATGAATTAAGCCTGAAAAGAACATTGGCATTGCCGATTCAAATATCTGAAGTCTCGCTACCATTACAGTTCGTGGGGTAGTCACCTATCCTGATGACTTAACAAGTGCTGAATGATTCCATACCCAAAAAAAAAGTAGTACTGAATATCTGAATGTGGATATAAGAAGTTAAATCGGAATTAGACAGGCCGCATCTACCTATCGTCAGAGTTTTTCCGCGGGTGTAATTGAGATGATTCGCAGCCAAACTTACCAGCTATTAACTGGTGTTGTGGTTTGCGGCCATGACTCTAGGTCGCCTGTGCCACTCCCCGCTGATCCTGCCCCCTTGATGCCGCCGTGGTGGATCGTGTTGCCGCTGCCGCTTCCGCGCCATGACGTCGCCCTGGTGGAATGTGTTGCCGCCGCCGCATGACATAGATTGCAAAGTATACTTTTAGCCGGCCGCCGCATTTGCCTTCGGTGTAGAACAGGGACGGCTGGAGGCAGGAGAATTTTTTTTATTTTTATATTTATTTAATAAAATATTTACAAAACTACATTTTCATTTCAAAATTTTACAAAAATGTACTCCCACCGCCCTCTGAGAGGGCGTTTTTTTATGAAATCACCCTTCCAGAGGACGATTTGATGACGTGGTTGACGGCCGTTGGCCGGACGGCCCATGGCCGTCAGTCATTTTGCAGGCAGCCCCCCTGGCCTCCCAAAAACCGCTCTTTGAGAGGGCAGCAGGAGAGCCGCCTGCAAAAATCCGGTGCAGGCGGCCCTCCTGCCGCCCTCCCCAGCTGGATTTTTGTACGCGGCCCCCCTGCCGCCCTCTCAGAGGGCGGTTTTTGGGAGGCCGGGGGGCCGCCTGCAAAATGGCCGACCCACGGGCCGGCTATTTTGCAGGCGGCCCCCTTGCCGCCCTTTGGAAGGGCGGTTTTTAGCTGCCCCGGTATAAAGCCCCCTCTCAGACTCCAAAAATATCATAAAATTCACTGAAATCACAAAAAAAAAGAAGCGAGAGCTGAGAGCGAGGCTGAACGAAAGTAGTGAAGCTCTGTCAGTTTACTGATTCGTCTGCAGGTAAAATTTATTGTTTCTTTGTAATTTCTATTTATATGTGTCGGCGGAATGGGACTGGGGGTCCCACAGCCTGCGGGGACGCGTGGATCTCCTGCCACGTCAGACCCTCCGGGCCCACTTTCTGCAGAAGAAAAGACCGGCTATAGTCAACGTCCCGTTGGGCGCCCGGGGCGCCATCTCCATCGGCCCCGGGCGCCGATGCCGGGATCCGATAGCCGGGCGCCGATGCCCAGGCCCGACGGCCGGGTGCCGATCGCCCGGGTGCCCGGGTGCCGATCCTTCCGGTGCCCGGGCGCCGATCCTTCTGATCCTGGGTGCCGACGCCTAGGCCCGGGGCCGATTGACCGACTACCGATGCCGATGCCGATTCACTGGAAGGACTCCGCGGACCAACTTGCCAACTACTCTGCCACGTGTGGGCGCCTCCCGATGGCCCCCCGTGGACCTCCGACCGTGCAGTCAGAAGACTTTCTGACTATGGAGGGCTCAGTTCGCTATGCATCTGCTGCGCAGTCGGAGCTTTTTGACTTCGGTGGCGAGGGCGTGCGCCGAAGTCAAAGGAGTCACTTCGGCAGTGTGCTCCATCACATCCCGTCGCGTCCTCACGACTCCACCACCCGCCGCATACCAACTCCGGCGTGGGTTCGGTAGGCGGACGCGTCCAGGACATGGGAGCAGCAGGCGGCAGCAGGCGGACGTGATCGACTGGACGTCTTCCAACTCCGGCGTGGGCGTCGCAGGCGGGGAGGAGGACCGGAGAACCCACTAGAAGCTCTCTCTCTCTCTGGTGCAGGCACTGTGGGCTCCCCTGCATTATAAAGGAGGACCCCTGCCGCAGATGAGGGAGGGAGCTCAAGCTTCAGCATTAGCAACCGCTGAGGATAGCTCCTCTCACAGACTCAACTTAGGACCTCTAACTTCCAGCTCTTTACACCGGAGCTCACTCTACTGTTCTTCTTCCTCGGCTCCGGCTGAGCTCACACTGTAACCTCATTTCCACATTCATCCACCAAAGATAGCAAACCATACACAGGACGTAGGGTATTACGCTCCGGCGGCCCGAACCTGTATAAATCCTCCTGTCTTCTCTGTGTGCTTGCTTCCTTCGGATCCATCCATCGTTCCGCCGACACACCCTGACGCCGGCTCCGCCTGAGAACTACTCCCCTGGCCGAATCTCAAAGGGGGGTCTCCTGACTTCCCGCCGTCGAGGTTTCATCCTCCGACAGCTGGCGCGCCAGGTAGGGGGAGTTTCCTTTTCAGGTGGTACGCCGGCAGCACCGGCGCGCTCCATGGCGACCGGCCATCATCATCAGCAGGATTCCGACGACGGGTCCGGCGGCTTCACCCCGCCAGACAATGCTAGCCCTCTGGCTAGCTCACCGCGTTCCCCCACGTCTTCCTGGGGGCGCGCGGTGCGCGCTGCACGGGCCGACTTCACCCAGTGGCGGCCCGGCCGAGCGGCCTCGGCACCTCCCCCCGCGGAGGGAGCCGGTAAGTGCCCGGCTGGGTCCGCCACGGCCTCATTCGTGAGGCGCGAACAGGCGCGCCGCTCCACGGCGCGCCACCATCAAGACATCCAGCCGGCGACGCCGCAGGAAGCCCTCCTGGCGGCGAAGGCTCTCCTGCGCCACCCCCCGGCTTCCACCGGGGGCAACGGCCGGGAAAGGCGGTGGCTCGGTGAAGTCGCCGACCTCGTAGGTACGGCCCATCGCCTGATCACCGCCGGCAATCATGCAGGAGCCGGCGAGTCCTCGCGTTCCGCCTCGCGCCGGGACAGGAGGAAGCGCCAGAAAGCCAAGGCGGCCGCCGAGAGCTCCGCCTTGGCCGCTGCGGCCAGCCCCCGGGGCGACATCGCCCACGAGGACGACGACGGCGGCGGTAAGCGGCAAAGGGCCGCACGTGCGCCGCCGCCGCCGGAAATGGCCCGGGGATGGTGCGCCTTCCACCAGACGGACCGGCACGACCTGACGGAGTGCCGCGCCGTCGAACGCTTGGCCAAACGCCTCGAGGAGCGGCAGTAGGCCGAGCCCGGTCGAAGCCCTTGGCTCCCGAGCGCGCATATTAAGCCCCGGTCGAAGCCCTTGGCTCCCGGGTGCGCATCTAGCCCCGGTCGGAGCTTGGCTCCCGGGAAGCGTCGACTGTACCGGTCCTGGTTCTTTGTTTGACTTTCGGTTTAAAATCTCTGCTCTCCTCCTTTATTAGAGGAACCGACTCAGTCCGGGGCCTCTGGGCCCGGACGCGCATAGGGTACAACTACCCGGACTCCATCGGACGCGATGGCAAGTCCGGGCGGTTCGTCCCGACTCAGTCCGGGGCCTCCGGGCCCGGACGCGCATAGGGTACAACTACCCGGACTCCATCGGACGCGATGGCAAGTCCGGGCGGTTCGTCCCGACTCGGTCCGGGGCCTCCGGGCCCGGACACACATAGGGTACGGCAGCCCGGACTCCATCGAACGCGATGGCAAGTCCGGGCGGTTCATCCCGACTCAGCCCGGGGCCTCCGGGTCCCGGTGTGATAGTCCGGACCACGCCGCCATGTCGAGCGCAGGTCCGAGCAGGCCGCTCCCGGTTGAGGATCTTCTCCCGGTGTCAAGAGCTCGCACCCTCGCAAGGGAAGCCGAGCCCGAGCACGGCCCCTGGCAGGCCAGAACCAGAAAGCATCCTCGCTGCCCTCGGTAGCGGGGCTCGTGCCCGCTCCTCGCGCCATGGCCTCAGGTCATGACACGCGAGTTGACGGTTGGGCACGCACCAATCATATTCCACAGGCAGCAATCGCGGCGCGCGTCGCAGAGCGCCCCTCGCCGGCAAACGTACGGCCTGGGACTTACCTCCCGGGCACGACTCTGAGGAGCCCGACCCGGGGCGGCATCGCCAAGGCGAGTGCGCGCCTAGGAACGTGGCACCCGGAATGACCAACATAGGGCGCGAGTATCCGGACAGCATCGCCTCGGCAAGGGCGGGTCCGGGGAAGTCGTCCCGACGCGGTCCATGTCCTTACCCAGGCCTCCGTGCCCGGCACATGGCAACAATACATATCAAGTCACATTTCAGTCCGGGGCTCCCTGGGTCCCGGGCACATATTTGAGCCGAGGCACGCAATCCCGAATGCGTGCCCCGGGTCCGACACCGAGGAGCCGAACCAGGGCGGCATCGCCAAGGCGAGTGCAGGCCTAGGAACGCGACACCCGGAATAGGGCGCGAAGCCCGGACAGCACCGCCCCGGCGAGAATGCGTCCGGAAGGTCGTCTCACATCCCATATTCAAGCCCGGGCCCCCGGAACCCGGCTTATATCAAAAACGTATTTCAGTCCGGGGCCCCCGGGTCTCGGACACATACCCTTCAGCGCTGGCCGGGGCCCCCGGGTCCCGAGCGCATGCTTCTCCCTAGTCTCGGGGCTCGCGAGGGAAGCGAGTCCGAGGTCCATCCCTAGTAAGCACATCAAATATCTTCTCAAATCCGTCTGTATAAACATCCGGTAAGTTGGGTAAACCCGGGCCAGCGCTGGGTTTCTCCCGAAACTCAGCGCTAGCCCGGGCCCCAAGTATATACGCTTTACATAAGCAATATTTTTAATGTCCTTCCCGGGCTCGTTCCCTTCGTCGTTTTCCGTGTGTTGCGTAGCATGGGATGGACAAGGGAACGAACCGGATGCTCTCACAGTTCACCATGTGTAGAGTAGATCTTTCCCCGGCGGTCCGGGGGACGATGCATATCACCCCAAGCCGGGCACCCGGGGAGACGTAGTTTCTTCCTGGTGTACCGGGCCGAAGCCATTCTGTCGCCAGATCTTCTTCGGCTCTCGGGCACAGCCCAACATCGACAAACATCAACCACGACAATAGGTAGCTCGACAACCTCGACTTCCCCGAGGAACGAAGGTGGCGCGCTCCGCTCCGCGTCGCTCGTTACCAACAAGGCCTCAAGCGCTATCTTTAGCGTAAGGTTCGGGTCCGGTTGCCTCGGGTTGGGGGTTTGAATCTCCGCCGTATTTTCGTACGGATCGGAATGAAATCTTCCCCCCGTGGGAAGGCCCCTCCCTGGCGACCGGAACTTCCCAACCGGGCTCGGTAAGCCTGGGAGCATCTTCACAAATATTATCTGAAAACACATCCTGTAAGTGCCTCTAAACCTCAGCACTGGGCAGGCCCCATGTGTACTCGCCTTCCAGAGTAATATTTTTATTATCGTTTCCGGGCTCGTGCCCTTATCCTTTCTCTATGTCGCGATCGTGATGATCTTCCCCCGGGGGCATAATCGGGTCACGCCCATGCGGTGGCTGGGTGTTGCGCCTAAGCATCTGTTCCCTACCAGCGAGCTACCGTATCCCATCTGCTAAACCCCGGACATCGTCTAAGCCCCGGCTTGCGGTGTCCCGCACTGGTTGGCTTCGGGCTCGGTTTTTTCCGCTGCTAGGGGGCAGATTCCTTATGCGCAATCCTTTCCTCCGCTCAGTCGCGACCGCGAAGAGGCCCCTAGGAGGTGGTAGACGCAACGGCTCGCAGCATGGAGTGGACAAGGGAGCGAGCCAAGTGCTCTCACGATTCATCATGTAGAGCCTGTCGTCGCGACATCACTGTGCTCCCTAGGCGAACGGGACCCGGGGGCACGGAGGACCCCCGGACCTGGAACACAGAAGGGACCGAGCCACCAGACTCGACCACTCCGCAAGCCCCGCGCCCAGGTGCTCGCGGCCCCTGGTGGCCGGGCTCTCGGGGCAGGCGCCTACCCCAAGCCCCGGAAAGAGGGCTCGGGCGCTAAGGCGTTTCACGGCGGATCGGCCCGATGCTCGGCGCTCCCGAGCGAGAACAACACTCCCAGTCCCGGGATGGTGCTCGCGAAGCCATGCCGCCCTTCGCAAATATCCAGATACGTTACCTTATCCAGCTTCACATATTCCTCAACTTGTATTTTTCCCTGTATGATCAGCCTAGGCTCCCGGAGAGGATGGCGGTGCCCGACCGAGGCGCCGGGGCCTTCGTTGCCTAGCGACCCCGGGCCCGGGTGGGATCAATTCCCAAGGGGCTCTCGGCGAGCCAAGAGTGTCCTCGTGGCCTCGCTACGCTCTCCGGACCAACGGCGCCCGAGGGCGCGGAGGGCCCCCGGAACCAGAAGAAGGAAGGGGCCGGACCTACGGGCTTCATCGCCCCGCCAAGCTCACCTCCGGACATCACGCGCCCCCGGGAACCGAGCTCCTGAGGCGTTTCAACGGTCGCGTTCGCCGCCCCCGGGGCCCGATCTCCCGGGGCAAGCGGCCACTACAGGGCCCGGACAGGGGCCATAGGCCCGACGGCTGTTCGCAGCTGCTGGATCTCGCTGTCGGACGACGCCCGATGTTTGGCGTTCCCAAACACGAGGCCCCGAACACCAGCAACCTCCGAACAACACAATAAACCAAGGTACGAAAATATAAACATAATCGTATACATATACAAATGTCTCCCTTGTACAAAACAGGCAAAACCGGAGCGCAAGCACGAGCGAGACCCGGACGACGACAGAAGAAGGGCGCCCGGGGGCATGGAGGGCCCCCGGGCCCCGAAGGCGTCCACGCATGGCGTCAGAAGGAAACCGGCGTCTTCCTCAACCTCTTCGTCAAGCATCAACTCTACAAGACGGTCGCCACGGTCGAAGAACCCTGCCTCCGGGGCAGCGGACTCGACCACGGCCTCCCGCGTTTTCCTCGCGAACTACCGCGACTTCCTCGCGAACTACCGCGACTTCCTCGCACGGCGAACTCACACCCCCGGGACGCGAGCCCGGCCTCTTGGGCCCGTATGCATTCTCCCCGGAAGAGCGTTTCCTTCTCCCATGCTTCCCTCTCGGGTCAGGCGCGGGAGAACTCGTTGGCGGCGGATTCGGTGGCGACAGTACGGCGGCGAGCTGCCGCAGCGCCATCGCGACCGCCGCCGCCGGCCTTCCTCAACACTTCGATCCATGTTTTCAACCCGGGTGCCGGGTACGTATCGCATCTAAGTCAACAAATCGTCAAGCTACGTCAGTGCATGGCGAACCAGGCGGACCCAGCGTCCCCTCTTTTCTTCAAGACGTGACCCTGTTCCTGGCCGGAGTGGATCCCGGCCGAGCAACAGGGCCAGGGGCCACTGTCGGCGGAATGGGACTGGGGGTCCCACAGCCTGCGGGGACGCGTGGATCTCCTGCCACGTCAGACCCTCTGGGCCCACTTTCTGCAGAAGAAAAGACCGGCTATAGTCAACGTCCCGTTGGGCGCCCGGGGCGCCATCTCCATCGGCCCCGGGCGCCGATGCCGGGATCCGATAGCCGGGCGCCGATGCCCAGGCCCGACGGCCGGGTGCCGATCGCCCGGGTGCCCGGGTGCCGATCCTTCCGGTGCCCGGGCGCCGATCCTTCTGATCCTGGGTGCCGACGCCTAGGCCCGGGGCCGATTGACCGACTACCGATGCCGATGCCGATTCACTGGAAGGACTCCGCGGACCAACTTGCCAACTACTCTGCCACGTGTGGGCGCCTCCCGATGGCCCCCCGTGGACCTCCGACCGTGCAGTCAGAAGACTTTCTGACTATGGAGGGCTCAGTTCGCTATGCATCTGCTGCGCAGTCGGAGCTTTTTGACTTCGGTGGCGAGGGCGTGCGCCGAAGTCAAAGGAGTCACTTCGGCAGTGTGCTCCATCACATCCCGTCGCGTCCTCACGACTCCACCACCCGCCGCATACCAACTCCGGCGTGGGTTCGGTAGGCGGACGCGTCCAGGACATGGGAGCAGCAGGCGGCAGCAGGCGGACGTGATCGACTGGACGTCTTCCAACTCCGGCGTGGGCGTCGCAGGCGGGGAGGAGGACCGGAGAACCCACCAGAAGCTCTCTCTCTCTCTGGTGCAGGCACTGTGGGCTCCCCTGCATTATAAAGGAGGACCCCTGCCGCAGATGAGGGAGGGAGCTCAAGCTTCAGCATTAGCAACCGCTGAGGATAGCTCCTCTCACAGACTCAACTTAGGACCTCTAACTTCCAGCTCTTTACACCGGAGCTCACTCTACTGTTCTTCTTCCTCGGCTCCGGCTGAGCTCACACTGTAACCTCATTTCCACATTCATCCACCAAAGATAGCAAACCATACACAGGACGTAGGGTATTACGCTCCGGCGGCCCGAACCTGTATAAATCCTCCTGTCTTCTCTGTGTGCTTGCTTCCTTCGGATCCATCCATCGTTCCGCCGACACACCCTGACGCCGGCTCCGCCTGAGAACTACTCCCCTGGCCGAATCTCAAAGGGGGGTCTCCTGACTTCCCGCCGTCGAGGTTTCATCCTCCGACAATATGCAAGAATTGATATAGTACTGTACTGGTTATGTGTATAGTAATATATGGAAATAAGTTGTTACTCGTAGATCTGTAGGTTTTTAGTTAATCTGTTAGATGACTTAATTTTTGTAAAGATGTGAGGAGAATATTGGTACCTAGTTTAACTGTATTTTTTCATCAACAGAAATGTCAAATAAGGTGATATTTCAGTTATTTCACGGGCAAGGGAATGTTAGATATGGTCCAGAAGGGATAAATCTGTCGAATTTTAGTTCAACGGCAAAGGGGATTGATAGACCAACTGAGAAAAGTTTTGGGTCAGTGTACAACTGGCTGATGCGAGGGTTTCGACTGAACCCCGAACTCAGCGCAATAACTTTGTATGCAGTAGTCAGTCGTGCAGCTGAAGGTTTTTTTTGGGAACTGATGCCGGTGGATTACACTGCTACTTGGAGATGGTATGTGGAGAATGCATTCCAACGTAGTTGGCCACTGGCATACTTGTGTCGATATATGAGAAAGATAACACCGCTGGTGCAATGCCCGTGCAAGACGATGAGGGTCCAAGTACGGCGGGAGGTTATAGCGAAACAATGGAAGAAAATGAAGAAGGGAATGAAGAAGATAGACAGCCAACAGGTGTGGCAGATGAGGAAGAATAAATCAACACCATCGTCGAAGAAATGGATAGGGAAGAATCTGAAAACGAGCAAGCAGAGCATTATGATTCGTCTGATGAGGATACCGTGATGCCTGCAGAATGGAGCAACGATGACTTCTCTGGGTTTGCTATCTCCGAGCGACATCATGTGCCATGGGAGTATAAGGAGAATGAGGTCATCCAAGAGGCTAAGTATGTATATGCAGAGGATTTAAAGGAGACAATCAAACAATAGACGATGTCACTTCAGAGAGAGTTCTCAGTCGTGAAGTCAAGCAAATCGGTGTATGAAGTGAAGTGCATGAAAGATGGTTGTCTATGGCGGGTGCACGCATTCAAGGGTAAATGGAAAGATTATTGGCAAGTTTCAATCGTGACTAAGCATTCATGTTACTTACCCGGTGTTAAAAAATATCACAGAAACATGACATCTGTATTTGTTGCAACAGAGATGTACTCCCATATTGTCAACAATCTGGGGTACGAACCAAGGTCAATTGTTAGACATATTGAAGAGAAATTCAAATACACAATTAGTTATGGTAAAGCTTGGAGGGCAAAACAGAAGGTTGTAGAGATGAGATTTGGCACATTTGAAGCATCCTATGATAATTTGCCTCGTCTGTTAGGTTGTATTCTTCAGAGGAATCCAGAGACGTGCTACGACCTAAAAGCCTTTCTATCAATTCACCATGGTAATAAAAGTGTGTTGTAATGAGTATTCTTTGCATTAGGTGCTTGCATTCAGGCATTTGTACATTGTCGTCCCATCCTCTGCATCGATGGGACATTTCTGACCGGAAAGTACAGATGACAGATATTAACAACAATTGGAATTGATGGGAACAACCAAGTTCTACCAGTGGCTTTTGCTTTTGTTGAGAGTGAGAACACTGATAGCTGGTATTGGTTTCTAGAAAGGGTTAAGTCTGTAGTTATACAGATGAGACCAGACGTATGTTTTATACATGACCGTCACGCCGGCTTGCTGCGTGCAATTGAAGAATTGAGATATGGATGTGTTGAGAAGGGATACCCACTAAGGTGGTCTGATGTCCAAAGCAGATGGTGCATACGTCATATGGGTGCTAATTTCTACAAACAATTTAAGAATAAGCACCTTATGGATCTTTTCAAGAGGCTTTGCGTTCAGAATCAAGAGAAGAAATTCAATGCGCTTTGGAGGATGTCGGATGAGCTGACCTCTAAACTAACAGATGAGCAGTCCAGGAGGGCTACCATTGGAGGGGATGAGGCTTCACAAGCTCTTGGACCTCTATCAAGTGATGGACCACATATGAGAAGAAGGTCTGCATCCTCAGTTAGAAAATTTCCAGACTAGATTGAGAATGAGCCAAAAGAGAAATGGGCATTGTTGTATGACAAGGATGGTTCTCAGTTTGGCATAATGACCACAAATTTGGCAGAGATTTATAACTGGGTGATGCATGGTGTTCGAGGGCTCCCACTTATTGGCATAGTTGAATTTATCTTGCATGGCACATGCAAGTACTTCAGAAATCGGTTCAGAGCAGCTGGGCCCTCAATGACGAACAATAATCTTTTCTTTAGCACACTACTGACGAATTATCTGCAAGATAAAAGTAAAAAGACCCGAAGACATCGTGCTCTACCTCAAGGCACACAAGAACACAGATTTGAAATATTGTGTGTCGGCAAGGGCATACGCGGAATCTACCGCAAAAGAGTTATGCAGGAGTGTGTGCTGAAGGAAGACGGGACCTGCAAGTGCTCATGCCGAAAACCTACTCTGCTCTACAGGCCATGCTCTCATGTTATTGCCGCGAGCGGTGAGTGCGGGATAGAAGCACGCTATTTTGTCTCACCTTATTTCAGGAAAGAAGCAATCTATAATACCTAGAGAAGAGAGATATACGGTTTCGGTATTACGGGTACATTTACTATGGAGTATCCTCAAGCTATGTACATTCCTGACCCAACAAAATTAAGGGAGAAAGCAGGTCGCCGCAAGACAAGACGCATCCGTAATGACATGGATGAGTCAGAAGCCGATCAAAGGTATAAACGTTGTTTAAAATGTGACCAAACAAGTCATACATATAAGAAATGTCCAAAGGATGCAACTGGTCCAAGTGTGGCGGAAGCTGGACCGTCGGGTTCAGCCGCTGATGGCAGTCGTCCTACGGGTGAAGGCACAACTTCAAGACGACCCCGTCTTAGACGTTCTCAAACAATTGGTGGTGCTACGGTGTAGTGTATGTCTATAATAGTTCTTTGTTATAGAAGGATATATACCGTACTGTTGTTTTTTATTATCATGTAACAATGCTATAAACTTTAACAATAATTAACGCTAACTCTCTATTTGCATGCAAGTATGGCGTACCATACACCGGAGCTGTTGGACCGAGGTCTCGACCAGTCCCACCGGTCTTACCTGTCAGCCGTGGAGGGTGCCCACCTAGCCACCTTCCGTCCACGGCCTTCACGTCACCTCCTGCGGATAGACCCTCGGTTTCGTGAGAGGTAAGAGCTGTACGAATATTCATTCACATCGTTTGTGCATATCTATATTCTCCAATATTAAATACAGTGCTATATTCTGTAGGTTGTGTGATGCTGGATTTCTTCCGCTGTGTAGGCTAGTTGAGCCCGCACCGGACGAGAGAGACCCCGCCAAGTGATGGGACGCTGACCGGTCACTTCTGGAAGCACTGGTGGATCGTTGGAGACTGGAGACCAACACGTTCCACCTACCATGCGGCGAGATGACTCCCACACTCTAGGACGTGTCGTACCTGCTAGGACTTCCCCTCGCAGGAGACGTAGTCGGCCTGATCGACGGGGCGCACGGTTGGTCGCAGGACATTACTACTCGGTTCGAGCTCGTGCATCGTCGACCTGAACTTGGACCCCCCGGGTTCGCTACCGCCTTACACCACGAACGGCCCCTCGCAGGCTTGGCTACTACAGTTCACCGTAAGTCGCGGATTCCTTTCATTCACAATCATCCGATCTACAAAGCAACAGAGCTGTTGACTATAATCTTCTTTTACAGCCTGATAAGCTAGACGATGCCGCCGACGAATACTCAGTGCGGCGGAGCATGGAGGCGTACCTGTTGTGGCTGTTCAGGTG
Source organism: Oryza meyeriana var. granulata (assembly GCA_003991445.1). NCBI lineage: Eukaryota > Viridiplantae > Streptophyta > Magnoliopsida > Poales > Poaceae > Oryza > Oryza meyeriana. Next base: position 95,818 of record RYFJ01002677.1, on the reverse strand, counting down.
GGTGATGTTCACCAGCACTCACAGGCACACAGTGGACAAGGGACTGATCCACTACGCTCGTGCGATCGCCGACAGCGAGGACGGCCGCGTACCGCAGTGAAGTTAGGGATCTGCTGTGCTAGCGGCGACGTACCATGCTCTTTGTGACGCGTGCACAAAGACCGATCCAGGTGCGATTATTGCCGGTTGCCCTCTCCTTCTGCAGCTATGGGCGGCCGAGCGGTTCGCGATAGGCCGTCCTCTGATTCAGCACTCTTCCTATGAGGACGGCCCTAGAGGCTTGTATGGGCAGTGGCCCAAAGACCGTCCGATTATGGAGACCGTATGGTGTTGCCGTGAGATACAAAATATGAAATTCTATGTTTACCACTTATGCACAAACACTGACGTGTAAGCTTTTCCTATTTTGCAGCGTCGTTACGCCCACAGGCAGGTTAGGGGGGCCTACTATGAATTCGTTACGAAGTTCGACTGCCTACTGCCCAGCGACGTCGTCTGGGAGCCTATAGTCCACAGGCCATCGCGGCCCATGCACCGCTCGGACTCTCTACTCTTTGCACGCGCAACTAGGCTTACTGGATGACGACAGTGCCGTTGGTGTTCGACATCTTCGTCGAGCCCCACTCTCCGCAGCGCGTGATGCGACAGTTCGGACTACGTCAGCACTCCCCTGTTCCCGTGGAGATTGTTGTGCCGCGCAATGTGCATCGGTTAGTACAACTGTGATCTTTGTTTAGTACTACAACTATTTAATGTAATCTAATGCACTCTCTGCAAATAGATATAATCGTTGGGGACAGACAACCGGCGTTTAGTGGTATTCTCGACTGCAGAAGTACGTGGAGGACTAGTTGTTGGCGACGGAGGAGGTGATCGACGAGATACATCCACACACTGAGGAGACCTACCTAGCATACCTCATGTGGTACCAGGCCCATACCCACACACGCGTAATGTTCACCCCAGATGATCCACAGCCACACGTCGCCGCTACGACGAACACATATCCTAGACACCGTGACCAGGACTACTTCTGCGCGGTACGTCACATTATCTTTGTACTTTGCTATTCCCTTTGTACGTGTCCATGGTTCTAACACATGTTCATGTCACATTTGAAATAGGCCGCCGCAGCGCGACAGGTTTAGGCTGATGTAAACGCGGCGTTCAGACGGTTGGACATTGGGATCGTGCTGAATGCCGATGAGCAGAGGACGACCTTCGGGAGGATTTGTCAGGCGATGCTCACAGTGATTCGTGCACTCACTTGTCATGCGGTCGATGCGGTACCTCCTGTAGTTGTACAGCAGCAACAGCCACGGCCAGCAGAAACAGGAGCAGGAGCAGGAGTACGACCGCAGGGTTCCAGTCAGCCATCTGGCCCCTCCAGAGGTAAATTCGACTAACCATTGGTTCATAACATGTTTCCTTCTATGACATGTACCGTTGTACATCAATATGCTTCCCTGCAACTTTCGCTACACCGTACTACATCCTCTGGAGCTAGCACGTCGACGCATGGAGTGTACCACACACGACCACACACGCAGCTGGGCATGACAACTGCCTCCCGGGCCACCACAGGAGGTCCTTCAGGTTATATCAAAGTTTATTTTTGCATTGCAAAATTTTGGTTTGCAATTATTAATATTTTGGTGTACAGGGTTCCACTCTACAGCGCCGGGGATGTTTGCTGGCACTGGCTCCTCCACGCAGGGCGCACGCGGCAGCGGTTGGGCACCGGATCCTTTCGAGGGGGACGACTTGGAAGACTCAGGCGAGGAGATCCAGGAGACACTAGCAGCCTTGCAGCTCGAAGGAGCTCCGCCACCATAGACACAGGACCCACCAGCTACCACACCCGTGCAGACGACCCGCGCTGGCCGTGTCGTACCACTAGACCGGCTGACGTACTCCCAGGGCCAGGTGCGAGCGCAGGGTAGAAAGACAAAGAGAGCTAGAGGTTACGGTCAGGGCCCGTAGTACGTTGTATCAGTGATAGTTTATCTATTGTATATCATGTTTTATTAATTCTACGTATACTGAAGAAACCCCTTTACTTCATTTACGCTCATCGATCAAACGATGTGCTCCTCACGATCTATGTTTGTAACGAAACTGATCAAAAACATGAATTTTCGAGTTTCAATTTCACGGCGAAAGTACATTCCGAGCGGTGACAACCGAACACACGTTAATTGTTTACGAACATAATGAAATTATCCATCCAAAGAGTACAAACGGCACATCAAACGTTTCTAGTTATCGTTATTACATGCCTTAGGGAATTTTAAACAGATAACCAACTAGAGATGCAACTACTGTGTGCAGAGTGGGTACTTCCCCTTCCTCGCCGCCTCCGGCCCCGCTTACTTTGCACACCATTCCCTCTCCCGTTCCTCTTCCTATCTGCCTCACGGGCTTCCCTTCTCCTACCGCTCCTTCTCCTCCTTCCTCTTCTACTCAACCTCCCACTTTTCTTCTGCCGCCCAAAAACGTTCAAGGTGGTCCCTGTGCCATTCCTGCGACATGCGAAGATACCGTGCGTCCTGTGGACGGATCACCGTATCTATCCACTGCACAAAGTCGCACAGAGGCGGAGGAGGCTTCGGTGCCTTGACATATACAAATTTGTTAGCTCAAAGATTCAAATATTTCGTAGTACAAAATAATTCGTATTACCTCCACTGGTTTCTTCGCCTTCCCCTTCTTCCCTTGTGGTTTCGGCTTCTCCGGGGAGTAAACGTAATTTGCATACATCCAATACCTTTGCCGGTATGTGTAATCCTTCTCACTTATTACAACTTTGCAATTATCTCCACACCAACACATCGGCGGAGGCTCGTCAATCGGAGGTCGTAGATAAATGGACATATCGGATGCATCCATAGCAATCTACATTATAACCAAATAAACGCAAGTTATAACTCACTAAGCCAAAAATATCTTATATAACTACTTACCTAGAGTATACTACACATGACTAAAAAAATAAAATATCATCGTCCACATTTCCATCTCCCGAGCGTTTCTCAAACTAGTGCTACTCATCTAGTAAAAAAAGCTAACTTCTCTCATGCGCTCTAGCAATGTCCTTAGCTGTTATGCTCAACTACAATAGATTTACACTCTGTGAAACAAACATAACATTTATTTATTTGTGAAAAAATTGGTCTAATACTACACATACTACATTATTTGATGAATATAAATAGAAATTGCAAAGAGACATCAAATATTACCTGCAGACGAATCCGTAGACCGGCAGGGCTTCGGCGCTTTCGTTGTCCTTCACTCTCAGTTCTCTCTTTTTTTTCCTGTGATTTGTGTGAATTTTATGATATTTTTGGAGTCTGGGAGGGGATTTTATACCGGTGGAGCTAAAAACCGTCCTCTGAGAGGGCGGCGGGGGGGCCGCCTGCAAAAATCCGGCCGGGGGGGCGGCCATTTTGGAGGCGGCCCCCCGGCCTCCTAAAAACCGCCCTCTGAGAGGGAGGCAGGAGGGCCGCCTGTAAAATAGCCGGCCCCCGGCCGGATTTTTGCAGGCGGCCCCCTTGCCACCCTCTCAGAGGGCGGTTTTTGGGAGGCCGGGGGCCGCTTGCAAAATGGCTGACGGCCGTGGGCCGTCCGGCCAACGGCCGTCAGCCACGTCATCAAATCGCCCTCTGGAAGGGCGATTTATAAAAAAAACGCCCTCCCAGAGGGCAGTGGGAGTAAATTTTTGTAATAAAAATATAGTTTTGTAAATATTTTATTAAATAAATATAAAAATAAAAAAAATTTGAGGCAGGAAGGATTAATTGTGGGCCGCGAGGGGGGGAAGATGGCAACTGGCTCCAGCTCGCAATAACAGGCCAGATTGGATCGTAAACACTTCTACGTGGATCCAATTTTAATGGGCCTGGCTTCCCGTTCTGTGCTGATACCGCGTACCGGCCTACCGGGCAATCCCAATCTAATATGACCCGGCGGCTTATGGAGAAATTACGTATTTGTAATTTTGATACCTTCTAGTATCTGAGATATCAAGAGGTAACAAAATTTACACTTTAGTATCTTTCAGTATCTTCTCAAGGACTGTAAAGTAACTCTTGGCGATGCTGTGGTTGGAAGCCTGATTTATTATTACATGCTTTATAGTACTATTATTTAGATCAAATCTGATACATGTGGAAAGATATTACACTGTGGTGTGTATTATTCAGATCAAGTCTGATGTATACAAGCGCGAACAGGCAAAAAGAAGAAACCATATTACATTGATGGCACATAGTTTTTGTTTCAATCTGGTTATTATAGGCTAGCATTCTCCGTCGCTCAGATTTCTCCACAATAGAGAGCAAAAAACCGTGCATATCATAATAGAATAACATAAACCTCCAAATCACCTTTACCACCTGTTCTCCCTACTGTCAATATCGTCAGCCGTGATGAAATTCCAAGCCTTAATCTGGTTCAGTTCAGTGAATTCCCGGTTGAACCGCAAACCCCACATATATCTCCTCTAACAGATACCGTGTTAAATCAATGGGCCAAGCTTGACTAACAACATGCAGCCCTCTGGTACTCAACTGCATCGCTTCTACTGTCAACAACCGAAATTTGCTTTTGTAGCTGATACCTGACGAACAAATCAAACGCTCGAGAGGAAGATAAAACGTTACTGAGGGATACTGCACGACAGATTTGATGCGCCATTGACGTCGAGTCCGATATGGTTGCCGTCAAGATCCTCATCGTAGCTCTTCCTCGTGTCGAATTCCACCGCCACAATTCGGTTCGCCGGCGAGCCATCCGTCTTCTCGTTGGCGATACAAGCCACTGGCGCTGCTTCGCCTGGTGACGAGAGGTTGCTGGTGAGGATGAAGCTAGGCCCTTCACCGGTCTCGTTCTGCTGGTTTGGGAGGATGTTCAGCACAAACTCTGTCCTGAAGGATGCTACTGTTCTTCTCTTACTGTCCCACAGCTTGAGGGTCTCCTTAGTGTAGCACACTCACCCGGATTGGTTGGTGATGTTCCCGGTGCTTGCTGTGATCTGCAGGATCTTTGGCTATCCCTGAGCCTGGCTGAAGCTGAAAAAAATTCATCCCTGCTGATTGTGTCAAAAGTTGGGAATGAATTGCAAGCAACTGCAGGTGCTGCCTAGGATCTGCAGAGCTGCTGAAGCTAGCAGAGAGAGGCAGAGGATGCTACTAGGGAATTCCATGGTTGTTCTAATCAGTACAAGACGGAGGAAGGAATTTATAATAAGTTGTACTAGGAAGGAATTACTTCTCAGGGAGGGAAAGGGAAGCTGCAGGAGTGAAAAGGTCAATCAGGGCAGTGTCGGGACAACTGATATCAAGTGACATAAGTCATAAGGGAAGATGTCCAACAGTGCGAATGACTAGCATGCCATTGGCAGATTGCCATTGATGAATAAATGAACCGGTGTCTATCCAATAATGAAGGAATTTGTCCATCAAGTAGAATGTCATGTAAATGTTACAACGAGTCTTTGACGGTGTCCAGCTTTGAAGCATTCAAATAGCAAAAGATGTGTTAGTAAACAGTTTTATTGGTTGTTTCAGGGTTTAGACTTAAGAGAGAGGTGACGAAAGCTATAATGAAATCTCTCGCCTGGCAGAGGACCAGGGTCAGGGAACAACAAAATTGTCAAGTCAATTGAAACCTTTTTCCTGATCGGAGCAAATTGAAGTCCGGCGATGCCATCTCTCTTTGCACAGATTCTACTGATGCATCTCTTCCTGTACAGAAAGTCTGGAGCTACTACTTCAATGAGTTACCAACAGGGTACTGGATCCATCACCAAGCATCGAAAATTATTCACCAATGTTCATATCGAGCTATTGTACCGATGGGCAGTTTGCCACAACTGACGAGCAACAAACACGCTGACAACATTAAAACTCAGATATATTGATAAACCACCAGTTCCAACTCCCAGTTTATCGGCCTTCCACTAAAAATGTGTGTGCTTATTCTAAGGAGAGTAGACAAAACCATAAAAGTGTAGGGAATTCCAAGAAGGCATAAGAGTCAATATATGCAAATTACTATACTATGCAAGAAAAAGAACCATCAGGAAACTTCAAAGTATATATGATTACACTAGAATGAAAGGCATCAACATCACTAGGTTAGCACGTCAAGAAATGCCATTTAACCCTGAAAAGCTTGAGGGGCCTCCTGAGTCAACAAATCCACGAACTGAAATTTCAGGAGCAGAAGCATCCCCTCCTGCAGTAGCTCATGATCAATGAATACAACAACAACTGTGATGTCGTCATGGAAGAAGCGGCGTACTCCTTTCTCAAGTTTCTTGATATCATTGTACCTCATTTCCCTCTTCCGTGCAGCTTCTTTCAAAGCTGCTTTTACTAACCTCCTTGCAATACCCTATAAAATAAGGAAAGAATGATTTAATATCTGCAAAGAAAACATATCTCATCAGCATATAACAAAAAAAAAGGACTCTACATACTGCTCGTGGATTGTTGTGGACAATTTCAACTGCTTGCTGGTTCGTCAAGTGCTCCCACAATCCGTCCGATGCAAAGATAAAAAAACTATCTTGTGAATGAAGAACTCTCGTATATATAGATGGCTCTGATGTTAGAACAGCCCGGCGGGGAGGCTCAGAAAGGTGGAAACGAGTCATGGATGGATCAAGAGCGAATTCTTGCTTCTTCAAGTATGCATCACCTATAGACCTTGAAACCTAAGAGAGTAAATCGGAAAAATGTTTCGAAGAAGAAATTTTCATGAGATTAACAAATGAGTTTCAAATGACTATTCCATCAAATGCACTATTGAACATAGAGCTACAATTTAATGATCATCTGCTAGTTGTCACAAACGTAAATATATGTTTAACACTATTTGCTGCCCTGTTAAACTGTACTAAAATAGAGATTAGCTCTCTTCAGCTACTACAATTGAGTTTTTTTTATATGCCTGCCACTACAATTCTAAGGTACAAAATACTACTTTTAACAACATAAGCAATCATAGACACAAACGTTCCACAGAAGGTTCGCCTACCTGTATAATGCCTTTGATGCGCCAAACGCCATTCTTAAGAACAACAATTTGCGAATCATCAGGATGAAGGGATCGAAGTTCCTGCCTCACTTCTTCCATGCTTGCATTGTGGTCTCTTGTTAGCTGCTCAGCAACAATCTTGTTTGATCCAGTTAAACAACCAACAACTGCCCGAGTATCTCCAAGATTGGCCAGGTAGAGTGTTCCTCTCCATATGACACCTACTAGACAACAAGATCCGATAGAGGCAATAGAAGGCTTTATTAAATGTGTCCTCCGCACAAGTGACAAGAAGCCTTCCTCTGTAGCAGAAAAGGCATTTCGAACAACATCCTCAGAAATCGTTCCACGTTCTTGAGCCAGGTCTGAAATACAAGAACAACACAGACAACTCAGGTTGGTTAAGTACTCCGTCACAAGCATCGAGTTGAACAAAGAAAATGATAAGATATACTCAATCATTACTTTATGTTTTTTTAAAATCCAGTTTATCACGATACTCTATGATGACAGATCACAGAACAGAACCAAGCAGTGCCTTCTTTTTATGGTAAAGATAGTAAAAGTTTACATTTGTAGTTGCAGTGGAACACAGAGAACAAACATAGATCATTTCATATTCCACTGTATTCGTGATTAAAGGGTATATTAGGTCACCAAACATTGCTTGCGGACAAATTGAACATTAAACTTTAGCAACTCCCTCCAGTCATAAAACGTTGATTTTTTTTTTTGGACATAAGGAATGTCTACAGATCTCAAGATTAATAAAGATATGAATATAAACCAAAGGTCCACTCATTTTTAACTGGAGAAGTGTAAGGTACAATAAGATTCCAGGAAAAAAAATTAGAAGGTACCAATGCACATGCAACTCTGAAAAACAATTGCAGATAGTATTAACTACCAAGAATTCAACGCTAATGATTTAAACTATCAAATTTAACAAAATTTAAGTCTATAAGCCTGTCAAACATCCTGCAATCTACACAGCTGAAATGAGTAAAATTGAGTGGATTCATTTGGAGAGGGACCACTTACGAACGAGGTGCGCGGCAAGGTGGTTGGAAATGAATCGGGAAGCCTCCGCGCCGCCATGGCCGTCGTAGACGCCGATGAAGGTGGCGGCGCCGCCAGTCTCCACCTGACTGTGGTCCTCGAGCACGTCGTTTGCCTGCACCACGGCGAAGGAGAACTCGCCCGCCGCGTGGCGCCCGAGGTCCCGCGACCACAGCAGCAGGTCGTCGGCGTCACCGCCGCTGTCACTGCCGTCTTCCTCATCCCTCCTCGTAAGCGCGTACCTCCGGACCCGGTCCCAGCACGCGGACGCAATCCTCTCCAGCCACGGCCACATCCCTCATCTCCCTGCTAAGCTTGCCCTGTGCCTCCACCACCGCTCCCCGCCGATGGCAAGAACCCCCAATTAACTCGAAAACCGCGCAAAGATGCGACTTTTGTTGCCTATTTCACCAGAAAACGTACCAAACAATTGTACATTTGGTTAGATTTTACCACTCAAATACGAAATGCGGGCGGAAGCTATGAGTTAAATACTCAAACCATCTCCTCTTCTCGCACCTTTCGCAAGTGCAATTTGCACCGGAAGACCAGGAAAAAACAATCACCGCAATTCCTCAAGAGGCGCCACCTCTTGTGGCAGGAACCACCGCTCGGTTCCCCAAGATACCACGAGGGATCTAGGGTTTGGCGGGAGAAGCCGTCGGGATTGGTGGTGCTCGGATGCGGATCGCGATTCGCGAGGTTGGAGGAGGGAACGAGGAGTTGTCGAAGACGAAGAGAGAGACCTCCCGCCCTCCGCTCAGTGTGCGTTAGTGGGGGCCCTGTACCGATTTTATATAAGAGTTTCGCAAATATGTCGCTGAGTTTTTAGCTATTTTCGGGGACTTCGCTGATAAGAGAAAGTGCAAAAGGGCTCAGGAGAAAAGGCAAAAGCGCAACTTCTGATCGTGATTGGTTCAGGATGCCTTTGACTTTTGCTTATCTTCCCCTTCTTTTCACCCTTTTGATTGGACAAGCATTTCAAAAACTCTGAAATCCAATGTAAACTAAAAAAATACTACTACTGTTACTACTAGTACTCTCTTTTTTATTTTTTTGTTCTTCTAACTCTTTGGGAAACTACATCGTTGAAGGAAAAGTCAGGTGATTCTCTCCTACACATCTCCAGATAACGAAAAGCAAGATTACACCATCAAAAGCTCAGGGAAAAGGGTTAACGGACAGCTACATTAATCAAACCCAACGTGCCCACTCCCTGGTAGTCGGAAGAAGAAGTAAAAAAAACGAAAAGTACGAGTACTAGTTCTAGAACTTGGCATGCAGATTGACATCAACCGCACCAGGCAGATGAAACGAGAGATTGTATATTCGCACCAGCGCACAGTACAGCTCCATGTATCACGATAAGTACGTAAGCGATCGATAGCATATCTCGCTTTACAGATAAAAAGCGCAGGAAAAAGCTAGCCGTAGGCGCGGCTGAAAGATCAGTCAAACAGTTTGCATCACTGAGAACCTGTGACACCATTGCGCTCGCGGAGGACTGTCTCGATCGTTGAGTGTATGCCGGCCAGAGCGATCGGCACTAGCTGATGTTTACATCAGAGACTATGCGTTCCCGGTGGTCTTCAGTCACGGTACCAATCCGTGATCTCTGTTGTACTAGTACTCTGCTGCAGAGGAGATAAGTGTCTTCACTCTTCAGGGCAAATTCAGAACTTGGAAAGCACTAGTACCATGTCTTTTCCAAGCAGGCGAGCGAGCGAGCTGTCTGATGCTCTGATCCCCATGAATGAGAAAGGACAGCCAAGACTGTCGAATGTGATCTCTGATCAAACCGAGTATAAGCGCGTTCATGTTTCACTCATCTTGTGTGCCAATTGAATGCAGATCGATAGAGCGCATGAATCATTGCGCCTGTCATCAGCAACCGGTGTGTGTTACTCTGCTTGCCCACCCAGCATGCAATCAGGCGAACATCCTTCAAACCAGCACCCAACCAGCTTGACTAGCCTTCAAAAATCCACATCAAATCAAAAGTCCACGCATTGCATGTAATCCTTGCCTCCTTTGTGCTTTTTTAGGTAATAATCAGGTGTATGAATGGTTGGTCGCGCTTTTCCCGGTGACGGAGAAGCGCGAGCGCGCCCGCCGATGATAAGAGTGGAGAGATCGATCAACCCATCGATCTCCAAGAGGTTCGATGACTCGACCATAGTGATGCGTAATCCAGGATCGAACGTGGGTGCCGTCAGAAACCACCACCGTCTCGTGGACTTCCCATATGACACGACCGATCTCGTGGTGCTCAAATCGTGCATCAACAGGCGGATACTGGCTAATCGCCGACGTGGAGGTGATGGATGGGGGCGTAATTAGGTCGGCAATGAGTGCTCCGAGTAATAAAGGGGCCCAGATGACACGGAAGGCACTACCGGCGGAGGTGGAATTTTTTTTATTTTTATATTTATTTAATAAAATATTTACAAAACTATATTTTCATTTCAAAAATTTACAAAAATATACTCCCGCCGTCCTTTGGGAGGGCGATATCTCCGAAATCGCCCTCCAGAGGGCGATATGATGAGTGGCTGATGGTCGTTGGTCGGCGGCTCACGCCGTCAGCCATTTTGCAGCGGCCCCCCGGCCACACAAAAACGGCCCTCTGAGAGGGCGGCAAGGGGGCCGCGCGGTTTTTGTGGCTTGCAAATGGCCGGGCCTCAAATGTTGGCGCCCGGGACCATGTCCGAGTCCGCGCCCCGCCCCCGGGAACTGCTCCCGCGCCCGGGCCCTGCTCCCGGCCTTCGCCCACGCCCGGCCTGCGACCGTGCCCGGGCCCCTCGCCCAGGCCCTCTCCCGGGAACTCGCCCGGGGTCAGCGCCCTTGCCCGGGCCCTCTCGTCTTTGTGTGGCCGGGGGCCGGCCATTTTGCAGACGGCCCCCTTGCCGCCCTCTGAGAGGGCGGTTTTTGGCTGGCCGCTGTAAAATGGCCGGCCCCCGGCCGGATTTTTACAGGTGGCCCCCTTGCCGCCCTCTCAGAGGGCGATTTTTATGTGGCCGGGGGGCCGCCTGCAAAATGGCTGACGGCCATGGGCCGCCAGCCAACGGCCGTCAGCCACGTCACCATATCGCTCTCTGGGAGGGCGATTTCAGAGATATCGCCCTTCCAAAGGGCGGCGGGAGTATATTTTTGTAAATTTCTGAAATGAAAATGTAGTTTTGTAAATATTTTATTAAATAAATATAAAAATGAAAAAAATTCGGCGGAGGTGCGGGTGGTGGCGTGCAGGGTGGCCCAATTGGCCTGAAGGCCTGGTTCGTGGTCTCGTGGATGGATTAGGCCTTTCTCTGGCTTTGTGGGGCAGGCGGGTAGCGTGCGGCCCGTAACCTCGCGTGTGAGCCGCACTGGAATTGAGCCTGTGGTGGAATGCTGCTGCACAAAAAGGCCGGAAGAATCCTCTCGTGGGGTGACCAGACCGGGTGAGGTTGAGTCCCCAGGATAAGCCTGTGCTGCCGCACGCCATGGCCCATTGGCGCAGGAATGGGACACATACCCGGAGTACTCGGTCTATCTCTTCTCGAATTTTTTTGATTTTTAGATTTATTTATTAAAAGATTTGCAAAAATAGATTTTCGTTTCAAAAAATTGCAAAAATAGACTCCCGCCGCCCTCTGGGAGGGCGATTTTTAAAAATCGCCCTCCCAGGGGGCGATTTTATGACGTGGCTGACGGCCGTTGGCCCCCCCGCCGACGGCCGTCAGCCATTTTGCAGGCGGCCCCCGGCCTCCCAAAAACCGCCCTCTCAGAGGGCGGCAAGGGGGCCGCCTGCAAAATGCGCCCGGGGGCCGGCCATTTTACAGGCGGCCCCCTTGCCGCCCTCTGGGTGGGCGGTTTTTGGCTTGCCGCCCAACTAGAGGGCGGTATTTAGCGTTAATATAGTCCGGACCGTCCGGACCCTATCCGGACAGTCCGGACCAATATTCCGAAAAAAAAATAAAAAATTGATTTAAAAAAATTAATTTTCGAAATCAATTTTTATGTGACTACCGGCTGCCGTCACTATTTCCTAGGCGCATACTGTCGCCGCTCCCTGGCCGTGCCATCCTCACACAGTAGTTGCATCGTTAGTTGGATATCAATAGGTTTGTATGATAGTTAATGTGTGTTTAGTTGTCACCGCTCGGAATGTACTTTCGTCGTGAAGTTGACACTCGAAAATTCATATTTTTGATCAGATTCGTCAGAAACGTAGATCGTGAGGAATACGTCGTTTGATCGATGAGCGTAAACGAAGTAAAGTGGTTTCATCAGGAAACGTAGAATTAATAAAACGTTATATACAACAGACAAACTATTACAGACACAAATACTACGGCCCGGACCGTAACCTCTAGGCCTCTCGACTTCCTACCCTGCGCTCGCACCTGTCCTGGGAGTACGTCAACCGGTCTGGTGGTACAGCACGGCCAGCGCGGGTCGTCTGCACGGGTGTGGCAACTGGTGGGGTCCTGTGTCTGGGTGGTGGAGCTCCTTCGAGCTGCGAGGCAGCTAGTATCTCATGGATCTCCTCGCCTCGTCCTCGTCCTCTAAATCGTCCCCCTCGAAAGGACCCGGTGCCCAACCGCTGCCGCGTGCGCCCTGCGTGGAGGAGCCAGCGCCAGCAAACATCGATGGCGCTGTAGAGTGGAACAATGTACACCAAATTATTGATTATTGCAAATCGAAATTTTGCAAGAGAAAAGTAAACTTTGATATAACCTGAAGGACCTTCTGTGGTGGCACCGGAGGCACTTGTCATGCCAGCTGCACGTGTGGTTGTGTGTGGTACACTCCATGCGTCGACGTGCTAGCTCCAGAGGGATGTAGTACGGTGTAGCGAAGGCTGCAGGGAAGCATATTGATGTACAACGGTGCATGTCATACAAGAAAACATATTATGAACGGAAGGTTAGTAGAATTTACCTCTGGAGGGGCCAGATGGCTGACTGGAACCCTGTGGGCGCACTCCTGCTCCTCGTCCTGTTCCTGCTGGCCGTGGATGCTGCTGCTGGGTATATAGACGGAGGTACCGGTCAGCCGCGCGACAAGTGAGCGCACGAAGCACTGTGTGCAACGCCTGACGAATCCTCCGAAGGTCGTCCTCTGCTCGTCCGCAGTCAGCACGATCCCAGTGTCCAACCGTCCGAACGCCACGTTGACATCACCCTGAATCTGTCGCGCTGCGTCGGCCTATTACAAATGTGACTTGATTATGTGTTAGAACCGTGGCTACCTAGAAAGGGAATGACAAAAGCGCAAAGATAAAGTGACTTACCGCGCGAAAGTAGTCCTGGTCACGGTGTGTAGGATACGTGTCCGTCGTAGCAGACGTGTGGCTGTGGATCACCTGGGGTGAACGTTACGCGTATGCGGGTCCGAGGTTGGTACACCTGAGGTATGCTAGGTAATGCTCCTCAGTGTGTGCACGGAACTCGTCGACGACATCCTCCGTCGCCAACAACCAGTCCTCCACATACGGCTGCAGTCGGGGATACCACTGAGCACCGGCTGCCTGTCCCCTACGATTATACCTATTTGCAGAGAGTGCATTAGAGTACATTAAAGAGTGTAGTACTAAACAAAGATCGCAGTTGTACTTACCGTGCACATCGCGCGGCACAACGACCTCTATGGGCATAGGGAAGACCTGACGTAGGCCGAACTGTCGCATCACGCGCTGTGGACAGTGGGGCTCGACAAAGATGTCGAACACCAACGGCATTTTCGTCAACCAGTACGCCTGGTCGCGCATGCAAAGAGTACTGAGTCCGAGCGTGCACGGGCCGCGATGGCCTGTGACTGTAGGGCTCCCAGACGACGTCGCTGGGCAGCAGGCGGTCCAACTCCATAACGAACTCGGAGTAGGCCCGCCTAACCTGGTTGTGGGCGTAACGACGCTGCAAAATAAGAAAAGATTACACGTCAGTGTTTGTGCATAAGTGGTAAACATAGAATTTCACATTACGTACCCCACGGCGACACCATACCGTCCCCATAGTCGGGCGGTCCTCGGCCACTGCCCGTACAAGCCTCCAGGCCGCCCTCGTAGGCAGAGAGCTGAATGAGAGGACGGCCTATCGCGAAACGCTCTGCTGCCCATAGCTGCAGAAGGAGAGGGCAACCGGCGAGAATCGCACCTGGATCGGTCTTCGTGCACCGCGTCACAAAGAGCACGGGTATGTCGCCGCTAGCACAGCAGATCCCCAGCTCACTGCGGTACGTAGCCGTCCTCGCTGTCGGCGATCGCACGAGCGTAGTGGATCAGTCCCTTGTCCACCGCGTGCCCGTGACTGTTGGTGAACATCACCCACCCGAACAACCACAACAGGTAGGCCTCCATGCTCCGCTGCACCGAGTATTCGTCGGCGTCGTCGTCTAGCTTGTTAGGCTGTAAAGGAAGATCATAGTCAGCATCACTGCTCCTTTATAGGTCGGATGATTGTGAAGCAAATGAATCTGTGACTTACGGTGAACTGTAGCACCCACGCCTGCGAGGGGCCAGCCGTGGTTAAGCGGTAGCGACCTCGGTCTACCAAGCCCAGGTAGACGCTGCACGGCCTCGAACCGAGCAGATATGTCCTGCGCCCAACCGTGCCCCCCCGTCAACCGGACCGACTGCCCCTGCGAGGGGAAGTCCAGCAGGTAGACACGTCCTGCAGTGTGGAGTCATCTCGCCACACGGTAGGTGGAACGTGTGGGTCTCCGGTCTCCAGCGATCCACCAGCGCTGCCAGAAGTGACGGTCAGCTTCCCATCGCCTGGCGGGGTCTCTCTCGTCCGGTGCGGGCTCAACTAGCCTGCACAGCGGAAGAAGTCCAGCCTCACACAACCTGCCAAATATAGAACTGTATTCAATATCGGGGAAAACATAGATATGCACAAATGATGTGAATGAATATTCGTACAGCTCTTACCTCTGACGGAACCGGGGATCTATCCGCAGGAGCTGACGTGAAGGCCGGGACGGAAGGTGCCTAGCTGGGCACCCTCGACGGCTGACAGGTAAGACCGGTGGACTGGTCGAGACCCGGCCGAGCAGCTCTGGTGTAGGGTACGCCATACCTGCATACAAATAGAGAGTTAGCGTAAATTAGTTTTAATGTTTATAGCATGTTACATAACAATAATAAAAACAACAGTACGATACATGTCATTCTACAACAAAGATCAAGTATAGACTTACACTACACCCCAGCACCACCAATTGTTCGAGAACGTCTAAGACGGGTCGTCTTGAAGTTGTGCCTTCACCTGTAGGACGACTACCATCAGCGCTGAACCCGACGGTCCAGCTTCTGCCGCACTTGGACCGGCTGCATCCTTTGGACATTTCTTATAGGTATGACCTGTTTGGTCACACTTGAGCAACGTTTAAGTCTTCCACCGGCTTCTGACTCATCCATGTCATACGGATGCGTCTTGTCTGCGGCGACCTTTTTTAGTCCTCAATTTGTTGGTCAGGAATGTAGATAGCTTGAGATTCTCCGTAGTAAATGTCCCCGCTATACCAAAACCGTATATCTCTCCACTCCAGGTATTATAGATTGCTCTTTTCTGAAATAAGGTGAGACAAAATAACGTGCTTCGGATTCCACACTCACCGCTCGCGGCAATCACATGGAACATGGCTTGTGGAGCAGAGTAGGTTTTCGCACGAGCACTTGCAGGTCCCGTCTTCTTTGAGCACACACTCCTGCACAACTCTTTTGCGGTAGATTCCGCGCATGCCTTGTCGACACACAATATTTCAAATCTGCGTTCTTGTGTGCCTTGAGTAGAGCACGATGTCTTCGGGCCTTATTACTTTTATCTTGCAGGTACTTAGTGAGCAGCGTTCCAAAGAAAAGATTATTATCCGTCATTGAGGGCCAGCTGCTCTGAACCGATCTCTAAAGTACTTGCATGTGCATGCAAGATAAATTCAACTATTCCAACAAGTGGGAGCCCTCGAACACCACGCATCACCCAGTTATAGACCTCTGCCAAATTTGTGGTCATTATGCCAAATCGAGAACCATCCTTGTCATACAACAATGCCCATTTTCTCCTTTGGCTCATTCTCAAATCCACTCTGAAAATTTTCTAACTGAGATGCATGCCTCTTCTCATACGAGGTCCATCACTTGATAGAGGTTCAAAAGCTTGTGGAGCCTCATCCCCTCCAATGGTCGGCCTCCTGGACTGCTCATCTGTTTGTTTAGAGTCAGCTCATCCAACCTCCTCCAAAGCTCATAAACTTCTTCTCTTGATTCTGGCGCAAAGCCTCTGAAAAGATCCATAAGGTGCTTATTTCTAAACTGTCTTAGAAATTAGCACCCATATGACGCATGCACCATCTGCTTTGAACATCAGACCACCTTGGTGGTATCCCTTCTCAACACTTCCATCTCTCAGTTCCTCAATTGCACGCAGCAAGCCAGAGTTACGTCATGTATGAGGCATACATCTGGTCTCATCCGTACAACTGCTGTCTTAACCCTTTCTAGAACCAATACCAGCTATCAGTGTCTCACCTCAACAAAAGCGAAGCCACCGGGTAGAACTGGTTGTTTCCATCAACTCCAATGCTGTTAATAGCTTCCTCTATATTTCCATCAGAAATGTCCATCGATGCAGAGGATAGACGACAATGGATAAGCCTGAATGCAAGCACCCTATGCAAAGAATACACGTTGCAACACGCTTTATTACCATGTCAATTGATGAAAGGCTTTCAGTCATAGCACGTCTCCGGATTCCTCTGAAGAATACAGCCTAATAACGAGCAAATTATCATAAGATGCTTCAAATGCCAAACCTCATCTCTACAACCTTCTGTTTCCCTCCCAGCCTATCATAGCTAATTGTATATTTGAATTTCTCTTCAATATGCTAACAATCGACTTTTCATACCCCCAGGTTGTTGACAATATGAAGTACATCTCTGGTTCAACAAAGCAGAGGTCATGTTTCTATGATATTTTTCAACACCTGTCAGTAACATGAATGCTCCGTCACATTGAAACTTGCCATAATCTTCCATATACCTTGAATGCGTGCACCGCCATGGACACCCATCCTTTATGCACCACTCATACACTGATTTGTTTGACTTCACGACCGAGAATCCCTCTGAAGTGACACCGCCCATTGTTTGACTGCTTCCTTTAAATCTTCTACATATGCGTACTTAGCCCCCTGATACTGCCTCATTCTGCTTGTACCCCACGGCACATGATGCCGCTCGAGATAGTAAGGCACAGAAAGTCCTCGTTGCTCCATTCTGCAGCATCACCGTTGTCCCATCAGACGATCATGCATACTCTGCATGCTCATTTTCAGAATCTTCTCGTACCATTTCTTGGACGATCGTTCAATATGTTCTCCCTCATCTGCCACACCTGTTGCCCTGTCATCTTTCTTCATTCCCTCCTCATTCCCCTTCATTTTCTTATTGTTTCACTATTCACCTCCCGCGTACTTGGACCCTCATCATCTTGTACGGGCATTGCACCAGCGTTGTTATCTTTCTCATATATGGACACAAGTATGCCCAGTGGCCAGCCACGTTGAAATGCTTCTCCACATACCATCTCCAAGTGGCAGTCGCAATCCACTGGCATCAGTCCCAAAAAAAACCTTCAACTACACGACTGACTACTACATATAAGGTTATTCCGCTGAGCTGAGGGTCCAGTCGAAACCCTCGCATCAGACCAGTGTATACTGATCCAAAACTTCTCTCAGCTCCCCTATCAATACCCTTAGCCGTTGAACTAAACTCCGACAGATCTAACACGTCTGGACCATATCTCACATTCCCTTGCCGTGAAATAACTGAAATATCACCTTATTTGACATATCTGTTGATGAAAAATATAGTTAAACTAGGTACCAACATCCTCCTAACATCTAAAACCGTGTATTCCAGATTTTACAAGTAAATCTGTACAAAAAATAAGTCATCTAACAGATTAACTAAAAACTACAGATTATATAGTACTATACACGTAACTAGTACATTACTACATTAATTCTTACATACAAATAGAAATTGCAAAGGAACAAGGATTTTACTGCTGGCAAATCAGCAAACGGGCAGAGCTTCGCTGCTTTCGCCTCTCAGCTCTTCCTGTTTTTTTTTCTAATTTGAGTGAATTTTATGACTTTTTTGAGTCTGGGAGGGGGGTTTTATAACCGGGGGATAAAAACCGCCCTCCATAGGGCGGCAAGGGGGCCGCCTGCAAAAAACCACCCTGCAAATGGGCGACTTTGCAGGCGGCCCCCGGGAGCCAAAAACCGCCTTTCAGTGGGCGGTTTTTGGGCACATTTTGCAGGGGCCCCTTGCCGCCCTCTGAATGGGCGTTTTTCGGGCAATTTTGCAGGCGGCCCCCTTGCCGCCTCTGAGAGGCGTTTTTGGGAGCCGGGGCCGCCTGCAAAATGGCTGACGCCGTCGGCGGGGCAACGGCCGTCAGCCACGTCATAAAATCGCCCCTGGGAGGCATTTTAAAATCGCCCTCCAGAGGCGGCAGGAGTCTATTTTTGCAATTTTTTGAAACAAAAATCTATTTTTGCAAATCTTTTAATAAATAAATCTAAAAATCAAAAAAATTCTCTCTTCTCCGAGTAACCATACAGAGCTGAGGAAACAGGCAGATTCTCAACCTGCTCTCCATTGCTGGATTTTTTTACATTGGCCCTTTCTTAAAAACTTAGTTTATAAATAGTCTTTTTGAAAATCTTATTTTAGAAAATGAACTCTTTTCTCGGCATCATTGACGCCGAGGTCTAACTTCTCAGCGTCAATGAGGCTGGCGCCAAGCCTCTAGCACATGTGGCATCGAATCCACGTCATTGGATGTTCGTTAAAGCATTTGGCGCCGAGATCATACAAGTCTTAAATAATCTAACACATTTCTAGTTAGTAAGGTATGTATGGTGTAGTGGTAAAACATTGCTTTTGTTCTTCTTTTTTCTAGGCACAAAAATCGGATCCCTTCGTTTTCCCTTTTTTCTACGCGTGCATGCCTTTTTTTAGCCCGAACCTTTTTTTTCCCGCATGTATGCATGCCTTTTTTTACGCCCAGGATCGAACCCTCGTCACTGGCATGACTTCCCAAACACTTATTGTAACGCCTTGGTTTTCGGGTCCTTAAAAACTATTTTAGTAAAAACCCTAATTTTAAAAAATTTTGGCTTTTTATGTGTGCTTAAGGATTAAGTGCCACAGATCTCAGATCAAAATCTCCTTGAAACCCTAAAAACCTCGGTCCCAAACTCTCTCCAAATTCCGAGACTCGAATTTTGCAATTCGGCTGTCTCTCTCAAAATTTCCTTAGAAAATTCAAAATCAAAATATCTCCTAAAAATTCTCTGTACTCGGATTCGAATTTTGCAATTCGAAGCCCTTTAATAAAAACCCTTCAAAAATTGCCTTTGAAGCCTTTCATTAAAATCTCCTTATTTTGCTCCTCCTGAAAGTTCAAGTTCCATCAAAAACTCTCTTCACAAAATTTGCCAAATTTATAGTTTCTAAAACCCTCAAAT
Organism: Oryza meyeriana var. granulata; assembly: GCA_003991445.1. Taxonomy (NCBI): domain Eukaryota; kingdom Viridiplantae; phylum Streptophyta; class Magnoliopsida; order Poales; family Poaceae; genus Oryza; species Oryza meyeriana. The sequence continues at coordinate 76,190 of RYFJ01002677.1, read as the reverse complement.
CACAAGAATTAAATTCAAATTCTAAAATTCCCTCGAGGTGCTCCAATTCTAATCCTTTTCAAAAATTCCATGAGAATCAAATCCCAAATTTAAATCAAAGTTTCAATTCAAAGTCGCCTTTTAAATCTCCTCCTTTTCTTTTCCCATATATCATCCAAAAATTATATATATATATATATATATATATATATATATATATATATATATATATATATATATATATTATATATAATATAAATATCAAGTCCCTCTTGAAATCCCCTTATTTGAATTCCTGAGAATATTACAAAATCAAATATCCAATTTAAATCCCTAATCAAAATCCTCCAAATAACCCTCCAAAAACCTCCCTGGAAAATCCCAAGCGCTAATGTGTCTTCGGGCTGATCCTTCTTCCTTTCTCGGCCCACTCGGCCTCTATCCTTCTCTCTTCCACACGGCCCAGCCGAGTTCTCCCCGCTGACATCCGGGCCACCCATCTCCTCCCCGCGCGTGCAACACCAGCACTGGCAGGTGGGCCCCCTTCGCCAGTTCCCGGGCCGTGCATAGCGGTCACCGACACGCGGGCCCCCGCTGTCAGCAGCTGTCGTCGTCCTCCTCCTCGTCTTCTTCCCTCGATCTCTCTCTGCTTTCTCTTTCCCACTCTCGATTCTTCTCAGTTCCCCGACACAGGATGCCCATGCCCATACCCCCGTGTCTCGGCACGCTTCAAGGTCAGTGGCGCGCGTCCCGTTCGGTCTAATCCCAGTCCCTTCTCTCCCTCTCCCCTCTCTCGTGGCAGCACGAGGAAGCAAGGTGACGCCGACCACAGAAGCTCGACAGTGCCGCATCCCGTCAGCCCGCTGCGCCTTGCCCGCGTGCTCCACCGCCTCTGTCTGTCGTCGTGTAGCGCCACCTCCTACCTATAAATCCGCCACCGCACTGTGCCATTGCCCCCCAAGCTCTCTCTCTCTCTCTCCGCCACCGCCATTAATCCTTCGGCTCCGCTTCAATCCAACCGCTCCCAAAGACAATCAACTAAACCTCTACCACCATTTGGTTCCTCGTTCCCTCACGAGCCCGACCGCGCCTCCAATTGCACCTAGGTGCCGTCGTAGGGAAAAGCCCCAAATCGGCCGCTGTCGTTCCGCCATTGCCACCGCTTCGGGATCTCGTTGACGCGCAAGGTAGGGGTCAATATCTCCCTCTATTCCCTACCTCTCCTCGAGTCACATCCGCCCCAAAGCACCCCAGTCTTCCCCGTCGACGAAATGGTCATCGGCGGTGAACGACAAGCACATCACCTCGCCGCTGCTCTCGGGTCGCCGTCGCCCGTCGCTGTCGGCCACCACTCGCGCAATCCGAGCCGTCCACCTCCCTCGCCGTCTCCTCCTCGTCCCATTCCCATAGCCCATTTCTCCTCTCTCACCGCCGACCACCGCATCCCCTCCGGCCACCGTGCGCCATCGATCTTCCTAGCCGGCCTCTGGTGGCGCTGGTCGCCACTGACCGATGGGCCCCGAGATCAGTCTCTAATCCCCTTCCTTTCTCTCTGACAGCGGACCCCACTCACTTAACCTCTCTCCCTCACCAAGTGACATGTGGGCCCGGCCCATTAAAAACCCTAATTAAACTTTCTAATAATGAGAGAATGACATGTGGGCCTATTTAATTCCCCTCACTGACATGTGGCCCCACCACCCTTTGTCACTTGCATGCGGGCCACACACCTTAGCCCTTCCCACTACCACTGACAAAGGGCCCCACCTATCAGCCACTGTTTACAAAATAATTCTTTTTCCAAAAATCCAATTAATCCTTTTCAATATTCCAGAAAATCACTAAAACTTCTAAAATCCATATCTTTTTAACCGTAACTCCGATTGAGCCCGTTCAAGTCTCTAAATTTTTCTAAAAATAAGATCTACCTCATGGCACTATTAGTTATTAATAATAGTATATTATTTCTAGAGTTTTGTTGTTTTTCTCTCGCTTCACGCGTAGTCGACGTTTCGGAAATTCGTTGGACGTCAGATTCTCGCGAAGTTTGAAGACGAAGACTGAGGCAAATCACTCCTTGACCACATTGCTCCTAAATTTAAAATGTTTTGTTTGAAAAATTACATGGTTAGTGTGCACGTTAAATTATTCGGCCTCGGTTTGTGTGTCAGATTGACGGACCTCCCCAGTAGTTGCATAAATCCGGTAGGATGTTGATACCCTATTCCTTGCAACCCCATCTCATGGTACCTCGGTTACCGTGCTCTTTGAGCATGGATTCCGATGGTGCTACCCACATCACTATTGTTTGTCGATTGGAAAAAATTAGGGTTTCCAAAGATTTGAAAACCCGACATGCAATGTCGGCGAAATTGCGAAACAAAATTTATTTGCGAACAACCGTTGTGCAAAGTGATCGCCTGTGTGGTGACACTTCTTATTCGCATATAAGGACCGTTTCCTTGGGGAGTTTCATCCGAGCATCTCACAAGTGCGACCATACGGGTGGAATGGGATACCTATGGCCAAGTAACTAGTGTTCCCAGGATGGTTTTCGGTTGCTAATAAATGTAGGAGCGGTTGGGTGCCAAGAGGGCGATATACCCCCGTCCCTAAGTACAGGAAATGAGTTCCTGGTACTTGGTTGAGAGAACTCATTTATAGGGCAACGTGCTATCCTGGGAAGACTTTGGAAAGGACTTGTCGCGAACCTTCCCCGCTGACGAGTGCGGAAAGTAAACTCGCGTCGTGTGGGTAAAGTGTGCACCCTTTGCAAAGGTCTACAAAGTGTTCAAACAGCCGTGCCCACGGTTACGGGCGAATGTGAGGTGATTACTCTAGCGTAGTTTTGTTTGCCAGTGCTTTGCGAAAATAATTTGTGGTATGGGAATCGTTACCAGAATCGGCCTCAGTGGCTGATGGATGACCTGAGTGGTCTGAAACGGGACTGTGTGACCCGGGATGTCGAATGGCATCATAGTTAGGCTTCCTGAGTAGAAGCGGTGTATGTTTTGAGTTGAGATTAAGGATGGCTCGAGGAGCCACTGAGATGAGATATGAGATGAGATGATGTCCTAGATAGGACTAAAGTGAAAGGAAAATAATGGAGAAAAAAATGAGATTACGTCTTAGAGTGGACGAAACTGAAAATAAAGTAATAGATGAGGATGTCGGAGGAGGGAACTCCCATCGCGGGGAGTCTGGGGACCCCTCTTTGAGGTTCGGCCAGGGGAGCGGTTCACAGGACGGTTGCAGCGTCTGGTCGATGGCACGCAAGGGAGACTGTTAACGCCAAAATTTGGCACGGCTCATATCAGATTCGGTAAAGAAAGAAGCTATATCAACCGGAGGAAATTAATCCAGAAGAAGCCGGATTTGAGAAGGAATCGTGAGGACCACGTTATGGTAGTTATTTATCTTATCTATTAGATAGTTTTATCTTTTAGGAAACCTGATCTCTTGTCCGATCGGGTCTATTAGTTTTCCTTTTCTAGTTAGGAAAGTCCTGTTCCGTAGCCGATCAGGACTCTATCCACCCGGGCTATAAATATGTGCGCCCGGATGCATTGTAAATCATCTCACAGATCAATATCAAATTCGGCGCATCGCCACCCTATTCGACGGGTTCTTGCTTCTCGAGCGGGGCTGCATCGGTTAGGTTCGAACTCCTGCGAAAGGGTAAGACTCGTCACCCCTTACCCAGGTGTATCTGCCTTGTCTACGGCTACATCGGTTCGGTTCGATCTCTTAGGCCGATCAGGTATACCACATCACGCGTGCGTAGATCTTATCAGCTTACTAGGGGCGGTTTATCATCAGTTTGTGCTGCATCAGTTCGGTCCGACCTATTAAACTGCCAGTGATAAATCGTTCCTGCTAGGTTGATGGTTTTTGCGCAAGCGTCTTATTGAAATGTATAGCCGATAAGTTATCTTATTACATCACAGTTGCATTAGGTCTATCGGCTCGTTGAGGTTCCTTTATTATTATCAATCTGTGCTGCATCAGTTAGGTCTAAACTACTAGATTGATAATAATAGATTTATCCTTGTCGAGCCGATCGGTGTATATGCGACGTTCTATCGGAGTGCTTAGCCGATAGGTTATCTTTTTATAAAGCCGACTGTATTATCTTTACTATTTTGGTCATCTATATTATCATCGGTTTTCTAGCTGATGCATATGTGTTTCCTCGGCGGTCGGCTGGCTTACTATTCTGCCTATCTATTTTATCATCGGCTTCTAGCCGATGCACATGTTATACTGACAGCTTATCTATTTGTTTATAGCGTTATCGGTTTCCTAGCCGATACACAGGTGCTATCGGCCATCGGCTACAAGGAGCCTATATCAGTTCGTATCGGCCGATAGCCGATGTGCAATTGCTGCTGGTAGCCGGGCACGAGCGAGGACCCGGGCATGAGCACAGGCGAGGACCCAGGAGCGAGGACCCGGGCACGAGGACCCGGGCACGGGCACGGGCACGAGACCCGGGCGTGGACAGCTGGGGCCCGGACACGGTTTTATCATCGGCTTACGGCCTATGCTCAAGTGTTCCTTCGGAAATCGGCTAGCAGTATTCTTATTGGCCGATTGATTCATTGAGTTAATATTTTCTCCTTGTCAATTATCGGGTCAAATTGACTGGCACGCCCGCGAACCTCAAGATTTTAGGACCTGCACTGGAGCTAAGCAGATCTCCCAGGTCTTCGCGTGTCTCCCAGACGCCGGACGGCCCCCGGCGGGTTTTCGGCGTCAACAGAGATAGAAGAAGTAGATAGGTTCGGGCCGCGCGGAGGCGTAATACCCTACTCCTGTGTGTGTCTGCTATGTGGGAGATGAATACGGTTTGTTCTTACAAGATGTTCTTGAAGGGTGCTCAGGAGCTAGCCCTAACTTGGGAACTCCGTCTTTTTAGAAGCTGAACTCCATCCAGAAAAACTCCCCCCTTCCTGCTGGCATGGATCCTCCTTTCATAGTCCAAGGGGAGTCCACAGTGCCCAGCGCACATGCCATGAGAAAGCTTTTCTAGGTACGATATGTCTTGTCGCACGCACGCGGCCGCCTGCTGAGCTGCGCTGGAGGCATGTCTAGTCGTCGCCTCGCTCGGCTGCTGCGGGCGGCTGGGTTATGAGGATGTGACAGCGCACGCCATCGCCGCCGGAGTCAAATATTCTCTGACTGCACAGGGCGCGTGGTGTTAGAGGGAGGGCCATCATGAGACGTCCATGCGTGGCCGAGCAGGCGACAGGGGCGACACGCCCCGTCGCCTCGTCATTAATACGGGCTATTGGAGAGTTGATCCGCTTAAGTCAGGCTCGTGCCCGGGGCAGAGAGCTTATCGAGCCCTTCGCGCGCACAAGGCGCCGAGTTCCTCGGGGACCGAGGCTGTGAGTCCCGGGCTCAGGAAGCGCCCCGGGCCCGGGGATGTCCCAGTAATGCCCTTGGGAACGCGTCCCGGGACCGAGCCTGTGGGTCCCAGGACCGGGGGGCGAGGCCCGGGCCCGAGGTGGATGCGAGCGGTCGTCGCGACGCGCCCAGGGAAGGTGCACCTGGGCCCGGACAGTGCTCGAGCCCCAGGCACTTAGCGGGAAAATGGCCGTAGTCGGCTGTCACTTGTACAGAATGTGGGCCCCGGAGGAGCTGACGTGGCCGAAGATCCACTCGTCCTGGGAGAATGTTGGGCCCCCAGTCCCGTTTCGCTGACAGAGGATACGGTGGAAAACTACTTGAGGGCAGACTCACTGAACCGCTGTCGCGATCCGACAGGCGGTATATGAATACCTAAAAACAATTAAAATCTGAACCATCCGCTTGAATTGTTGAAAAGCAATTCGCAGATAGGATCAAGGCGGGAGCCTCTTTCTAGTTACATTGAGACAACTCACACTTAGGTTTTCGAAAATGTTTTTAAATAAAAAGGTTTGCGAAATAAACTCCAGCCTATCTTTGATAGCCTGCATAACTCACGTTTTCCGTGACTTGCTGAGTACATAAGTACTCAATCTATTTCTTTTTTTCCTTCATTCAGGAAGAGTGAAGTTGAAGTGAAGATTATGGTTTCTTTCCTAATTCCAAGCCGTTGCTTGTGGATTGGGTTCTCGCTGCGCTGTCGTTCCGCTGCTGTTGTTCTGTTGTGGGTTGCTGCTCAGGGCTTGCCCCAAAGTCGCAACTTATAAAAGTATAGTATATATATTTATTTATTTAGCTAATTGATGTGGTACATCTTCGTTGACCGTAGGTACCAGCAAGGTTTCCTGGGACTGGTACCGGCATCGCGGTTCTGTGGGAGTTGGTTCACGCTAATCTCCTGCGGCGCTTTCTCTCTGGTATCACTGTAGGTGGTGCCAGGGCGGGGACATTACACTTATTGAATAGGAGTTAGCTTATTTAAAAGTGGTATGAGCTCAGCGCTAAATACTTTGGCATCAACATTCGACAATGTGGACTCAATGCCACGTGTGCTGGGGACTCGGCACCAGTCTCATTGACGCCAAGAAGTTAGAGTCGTTGGGGCTAAGAAAAAGGTCCTTTCTAGAATAAATTTTTCTAATAGTCTATTTATAAAACAAGTTTTTAGAAAGAACTAGAATATAAAAAATATAGTCTTCATCGTGGAAAAGGTCTAGAGGAGAACCATTTCTTCTTGTTTTAGTAAGAGAGCGACGCTTATGTGATAGTAGCAATCAGAAGTATAATAGAGAAAGGTTGGCTAGTTTTGGCGCCATTGAAGCTGTCAAAGTCAATACTCCGAACCTGCAACCTCAAGAAAGGCATATTCTGAACGGATTAGAAGAATAACTAAGATTCTACTCCCTCTCTGTTTTAAATTACTTATTATTTTAAATTTGTCTTAAGTTAAATATTTCTAACTTTGACTATTAATTTCAAAAATTCATGTAGTTTAATAATATGTGAATTATGCGGATGTTAAACATTGTAGGCTTCTAAAAATTAATGATAAGGTTACGAATGTTTAACTTAGAATAAAGATAAAAGAATACAGAGTGAGTATAATTATTGGATAGGATCACGCCGTTCTTCAGAGACCGCAATGCGAGACATCCCGTATCAGCACCCGCACATCAATCTTTACAAGATGCTTCCTCAAAATATATACTATTTGCTACTGCATATAGCTGGTGGAGGTGTTCTGTATGCTCAAATTCATGTATTTTAGCATTCCCATACGAAGAGACGAACAACATCTCGATCCGATGTGACAGCCAACATTTGACGCAGCAACACTAGAGAGCGTCAAGGTGCACACAATGACATAGGAAAAGCCTACTTTCGTAACGACCAAATCAGAAAATTGTAAAACTTCGCCGGCTGGAGAGCCGGAGCTAGGCGCTGCGTGCCAAAGCACCATTTGGCGCAGCCCGTCTCGCACGACTTCTTCCTGTTGCCCCCTCGACAAATCTATCCACGGCTCGTCCCCATGCAGACCACAACGAAACAGTAATGTGCTACTAGCTAGTAGAGACATCTCATCCACACGCCCCCGCTGGCGACAATGGCGCCACCGCCGTCGTCATTGCTCCGCGACCTCCTCGCCGCTGATGGCTTCAGGAACCGTAGCAAGCCGCCTGACAATAACCCTCCGGCCGCCTCAAGGACCGCGAGCATGCCCCTCCAGCACCGGCGGCCGAGCAGGACCGCACGGTCGCAGTCCGACGTCCTCACCCGCAGCCGCCTCAGAGAAACAAACAGCGTGGGGACCAGCGACGGCAACGGAGTCGACGACGGCGAGGAGAAGGCCGCCAGACGGAGGTCATCGGCGTCGCTGACGAGCGCGAGGAGCTACCACAACAAGGACAGCAGCGGCGGCACCACGAGGGGCTCGGCCACGGTACCAGCTCTCGACGAGTCCGTGCTCACCGCGTTGATCTCCCTGGTCGCGGGAGCCGTGAAGCGGTTCGTCAAGGACGAGGGCTTCCGCGCGTTGCTGCGCGGCGGCTGCATGTCGTGCCTCGGCGAGTCCAACCACCGGGCGGTCCTGGACCTCCGCGTGATCGTGCACACCGTCGAGAGGGCCGCGAGCGAGGGCCTCGACCCGCGTGACCTGAAGCGCGCGTCCCTCAGGCTGCACGCCATGGCGTCCCTCGACCCCAAGGAATCGGACGCGGTGACCGCGGCCGGCGTGTCCTACCAGCGCCTCGCCGCGTGCGCGCACCTGTACATGTCCGTCATCTCCAAGCTCCAGAAGAAGGACCACTCCTCCGCGGTGCACGCCCTGGAAACCTTCTGCCTGGCGCCGCACGAGGCGCGCTCGTCCCTGCTTCCCGCGCTCTGGGACAGGCTCTTCCGCTCGGGCCTCTCGCACCTGAAGGCGTGGCGTGACCGCGAGGCGGCGGCGGCGGCTGCGGCGAGCTCGGACACGAGGGTGAAGGACGTGGAGAAGATGTTCGTAGAGGCGGTGGACGATGGCACACGTGCGCTCGCATGCTACTACAGAGATTGGCTTCTGGGGCGCAGCGAAGCTATGTCTCTCCCGGTTGTTCCTGCTCCTCCCAGCACTGTTCTTGGCAGCGCGGCGAGGTTCTCAACGTCGACGTCTTATGACATTGGCTCGGACGTCGCTTGTAGCTCCGGGAGTTATAGTCCAGCTACAAAGTTTGCGCTCGACGAGATTCCATCACAGTTTGATCAAGAGATTGAAGAGGAAGAAGCAGAGGTGGACGAGACGACAGCAGATGCAGAAAGCGTTTTTCTTGAGTGCGATGACACTGAAGCCAAGAGCTACACTCCCATACTTCAGACAGAAGAAAACGAGCTATTGCCTGACAAGCTAGCCAAGGAAGCATCTGAACGAAAGGTGAGCACTTTTCCGTGGAATTTTCTTGCAAGCTCAGTTGCTCATGTGCGGCAAATAGACCAAAATTTCTCATAATTTACACACCGAAATTTTAGACTGAAGATGAACGGAGCAGACAACCAGATGAGTCAACGAGTTACGTGCCAGTTTCTGACATCACGGCTATTGACATTCCTACACTCGAGTTCTGGTGCGAACTTCTCTCTGCATTTTCCAATCTCTTCATGCATGTCATACTGATATTTGCTTGATTTTGTGTAAGCTTCTCAGTGAATGGCCTCTCCAGAGTGACACAGTTGCTTGATTTTGTGTAAGCTTCTCAGTGAATGGCCTCTCCAGAGTGACACAGATGGCAGTCAAGTATCCACTTTTGCCACCATTCCGAGCGACTTCCTCTGTCCACTGATAAGGCAGATCTTCAACCGTCCGGTGACAATCGAGACAGGTCAAACGTTCGAGCGGCATGCTATAGTGCAGTGGTTTGATAAAGGCATCAGGATGTGTCCAATTACAGGTCAAGAACTTGAAAGCCTGTCAATTCCTGACATAAACCGTGTGTTGAAACGCTTGATCGATAACTGGAAGTCCGAACACTGCAAAAACCTGATCTCTGAAAGCACAGGTCCCGAAGATAAGTTAACTCTAACAGACGTAGAGAATGTCCTTTCTGCCGAATGCAAGATGTCTGGAAAAATTGAGAAGGCAAGGCATCTTATGGCAATCGGTGGCATAGACTTTCTTCTGCATAGATTTCATGGAGGAGGAGAAGATGAAAAGGCACGAGCAGCCGAGCTCCTTTTGCTCTGCATCAGGGCAGAAGGCAGCTGCAGGAACTACGTGGCAATAAGGCTTAGTAGCTCAAGTGTGGTGCAGCTTCTCCACAGTGAAGTGATTTCAGCAAGGAGTTCTGCAGTGCGTCTGCTCATTGAACTGCTGTGCCTGAGAAGGTTCTGTTTCTTGTTCTTGACACCAATCACATCCTTTATATACGTTCGTGTGCCTCCATCTTACATAGCATTTCAATTGTCACAGAAGGGAAATGGTTGAACTGTTCCTAAGAGGGCTGCGCACAGAGCTGACAATGGAAACAATGAATCTGCTACTCGAGCACCTCCGAAGCTCGCCAGTCGAAGAACAAGCTCTGGGTGCTGTTCTACTCCTGCATTTTGACCGTGCATTGGTATGGTGATTTAATCCTGCATCTTCTGTTGCTCCTCATTTTTACTTGTCATTTACATAGAATGATCTTGATCAGTCTGTTCCACAGTTCTACTATGACATAGCAATACTGAACATGTAGTCTGTAAATAACCTGGCAGGTCGAGCCGCACAGGGACAGCGTATACAGAGAAGAGGCTGCCAAGATCATCACACATTCTCTGAGATGCTGTCTGTCTGAAAAAAATGTCGTGGTGAACACCCGGAAAGCACTGCTGCTGCTGGGAGGGCATTTCTCCTTCTCAGGTGACCTCCTTTCAGAGGAGCAGGTGTTGAAACAAGCCGGCTTCGTCGACGGCTCACGTGTCACGAATACCGATTCCGACGCTGCCATACAGGTAACGTATCGCAGAGATACAAATACTCCTGATCCAACTAAAAATTTTCAAGTTGCTCAGAGAAATTCCTCTGGCGATCAGGACAAGGGAGCAGACGAAAACGAGGCGTGGCTGAGGGATGTGACAGCGGTGCTACTCGGCAGCGGCAGGAGGCCGTTCCTGGAGACGCTGTCCATGTGCATGAGCTCCCCCGATCACGACCTGGTGGCCGCGTGCCTGACGACGGCGGCGTGGCTGAGCCGCTCGCTCCCGTCGATCGACGCGACCGACATGCAGCTCGCCGCGTTCTCGTCTCTCATCCCCCGGCTGAAGCAGTGGCTGGCCGGCGACGGCGACCAGCAATCTCGTCATCGGGTCCTCGCGTCCGTGACACTGTACAACTTCAGCAAGATCCCAGGTACGTAATGATGCGAAAACTAGCCGCACCGGCACGGCATGTAAATGCAATCCGTCTGCAACGCGATAGAAGTCAAAAGCCTGCATTGATTGAGAACACGAGAAATCCAGTTAGGCGGCTAATGATGGATTTTGATCGCACGCAGACTGCAGGGTCCTGCTGATGCTGCTGGCTGACGGCCTTCGCGATCACCTGGGCGAGCTATCCGAGCTGACATGGACGGCCGGTCAACTGATCGCCGAGCTCCGCGAGTGCCGTTAACCTCTGGATCCCCAGCCTACGCCACATGCAAGTCGCCGGCGCCTCTCGTCTTCGTGGAAGATTCAGCGGAGCATGCGGCCGGATGGAATGGAACCCGCTGATTTTCTTGACCCTTTCAGGATCCTCTCAGCTCCGAACAGTTTCCCCGACAGAGACGGCAACACAATGTAAATGTTGATGCGGGCTGTAGATTATACTGCCTCGTTTTCTCTGTTCGTCTGCAAAATATTCGACGACCCGGCTACTGTGAATAACTGAATATAGTTTGATATGTCTGACGGAGTCCTTGACGTTTGTACTTCTGAATATTTTGGGGTAAAATACTCACGAAAATTCAGTAAGTCTTTCAATTGGTTATTTCCACTTGCAGAACTTTGGTGGTGGATTTAGGATATTTTTATCAGGGATCATTAGTCTTTTTAGATGCTATAAGATTTGGAACAGCAGCACTTAATAAAGGGATTTCGCTAAGGTGAGACCTATGGCTGTACATGGTTTAAGGTGTCCCTGTCCTTTGCGTGCACGCCAGCTTAATCTACTTAGGCTCCGTCCGTTCGGGAGTGAATGTTCGGAGAAAGTTTAAACTACATAATTATTAACGTATAATTAATTATGTTTTAATTATTATAAACTTGAAAAATAGATTTATTTGATTTTTTAAAACAACTTTAAAAAAAAAATTTTATAAACATACACCGTTTAGTAGTTTAGAAAGCGTGCTCACATAAAACGAGGAGATTTTTACTCCTAATATATTCTTCCGAACACTCCCTTAGCTTTAATATGTATGGTAAACTTACAATTTCGTGTTGAACTCTTGATCACTTTAATTAGCGTTATGATCCACAGTTCCACATGCCCGTCAAAAATAGTCTAGACTTCTTTCAATCGAAAGTCACTTTCGTTCTAAAATATAGTAACGTATGATTAAATTTAATATAACCTAGTACGCAACAGAGCAGTAACAAACAGGCAAAATCCGACACAGTTCGTCGATCAAAAACAGACACCAATTAGCAACCCCAGTAAGGCATTAATTCAACCTTTAATCTGCTTTCGGATGGTTATGCTAATCAAGCCCTTATTTGTGAGGTTAATTAAGGTTTTATTAAGAGCGTGGGAATATTATTAAGTATGCTGTATACTAAGATTCATACTATCGATCTTTTAGGCGTATACAATACCAGTATCTTGAGATAAACTAGAGCACGTCCTGTCTACTTCTATCCACAACACTATTCGTGACAGATTCGAACCATACCATCAGATAAAGAGCCTAAGAGTAACTCCAATAGCTTTGGTATTTAGATTGCTAAATTAAATTTTGGTAAGTGAAAGGAAAATACCCCCTCTAACAAACTTGACAAGCCATCCGGCTGGCCAAAGTTGGCCAGCCAAACCCACTGGCCAAAATCGTTGTACCTGTGAACCCCACCAATAAATTGTGGGAGTGTCGTGCATGAGGAAGCTTGCCGTCGTCATCGACCGCCTGTCGCCGCCCTGCGCCGGCACCGGCGCCTGTCACCTGCCGCCCCCGTCCCCATAGCTGACTATGGCAGCAGCATGGATGTGGGGGGAGAAGAGAGAGGATATTAGGGAAAAGAGAAAGAAATAAATAGAGACTGACATATAGGACCCACTGTCAGATTGGAGATTGCAATAGAGAGACCGTTGGAACGAAATACAAATTTGCCTCTATTTTTTTAGCTGGCTACTCAAATGAGTATTTGGAGAACCAAAAATAGCCACTCTGTTAGAGTTGCTCTAAGAGATTAGGGATACTTTGAAAGTCAGGGAAGAGGGAAGAGCAAATAAAATCATGCAAAACGAGGTGAGCCATTAATATATGATTAATTGAGTATTAATTATTTTAAACTTAAAAAATAGATTAATATGATTTTTTAAAGCAACTTTTATATATAAAATTTTTGTAAAAAAAGCACCGTTTAGCAGTTCGGAAAATGTGCTTATGGAAAACGAGTTATTTTTTTGGCTCAACATGTGGATTTGAACTCACCCTAAGGGTAAGTTTGAAGGTGAGGAAACAAGAAGATGATCACATAAAATAAGGTGAGCCATTAGCTCATGATTAACTAAGTATTAATTATTTTAAACTTGGAAAATTGATTAATATGATTTTTAAAGCAACTTTTACATAGAAAATTTTTGTAAAAAAAACACCGTTTAACGATTCGAGAAGTTTGCTCACGAGAAACAAGAGAGTTTTTACCCCTAACATGTACGTTCGAACGCTATCTAAGGGCACGTTTGAATTGGCTTCTACGTCTGGCTTAGAGCAGGTACAATAGGCTGATTCACCTAGCTGTAAAAATATGCTATGTCATCTAATATCTACGTGGAGGAGAGAGAAGTGATGAGAGAGATTGTCAGTATTCCTTTTGCTAAATGTCATGACTTCTGAACCAGTGTAACAGTTTGATTTATCGTCTGAGAGCATGTTCTATTACCTAACTGAGTTGATATAAATCATGTTATGCTTTTGTGGTGCACCAAAATAGCCACAAAGATATAGTTTAGCACTGATCAGCCCAATTGATATGCTCATACAAGTATTTAATTGATAGTGTTCAGTAACCAAGGTCAGTTGTATCCAACTTGTAGCTAACTTATCGTATGATTTGGCTTTCAGTTTACTCTTGATGACATGGATTAGTTTTTAGAGCTAGCTGCTAGTTATATCATTAGCCTTGCTCTTATAAGCCACACGTAAAACGAGAAATATCATTGACGCATGATTAATTAAGTATTAACTATTACAAACTTAAAAAATGGATCTATTTAATTTTTAAAAGATACTTTCATATAAAAAGTTTTTGTAAAAAGTATATCGTTTTACGTTTTGAGAAGCGTGCTAATGGAAACTAAGGAAGAAGCCATCAACCATAAGATGATCCGAACACCATCCAAGGAGGTGTTCGAATTAGCTTGAACGGCCGGCTTATAAGTCGTACATAAAACGATAAACGTTATTAACGTGTGGTTAATTAAGTGTATTACAAACTTGAAAAATAAATCTGTTTGATTTTCAGAGATACTTTTATATAGAAACATTTTGCAAAAAACACAATGTTGCGTGTTTTAGGAAGCGTGCTAACGAAAAACGAGGGAGTAGCTAGAAGCTATCAGCCAAAACGAACGACACCTAAGGTGGTGTTCGGAATAGCTTCTAAGAGTGGCTTATTCCCTCGTTTTCTATGAGCACGCTTTCTGAACTGCTGAACGGTGTGTTTTTTGTAAAAAAGTTTCTATATAAAAATATCTCTAAAAAATCAAATATATCCATTTTTAAATTGTAATAACTAATACTTAATTAATTATGTGATAATAACATTTCTTGTTTTGCGTTTGGCTTATAAGCCACCACCAGTAGAAGCAGGTTTGAACACTGCCTAATATAAACAAACATACTTAGGCACAGTATACTCGTGAGTTAGGTAGTGGCTTATAAGCCACAACAAAACAAGAAACATCATTAGCGTGCAATTAATTAAATATTAACTATTAAAAACTTAAAAAATAGATCTATTTAATTTTTTAGAGATATTTCCATATGAAAAGTTTTTTAAAAATACACCATTTTACGTTTTGAGAAGCGCGTTAAGGAAAACCGAGGCATAAGCCATAAGCTAGAAACACAAACAAACAGACTCTTAAGTAGATACTAAGAGCAGGTATAATAGTTGGCTACAAGTACTCCATATAGAATTTTTTGATGACTTGGAGGAGAGAGGGAAAGAGAGAGAATAGGAGACGACTACTAATCTGTCGTCGGGCTCTACGCACACACCGAGGCGAGGTGGGCCTACGCTTGCGCCTGTGCCCGTGCCCGCGCCCGTGGCCACCGCCCTCGCGCCGGCGCTTGCCCCTGCGCCGGCCGCCCACGCCCGCTAGGTGCCGCCCTCGCCCGCCCGTGCCCACTGCCCGCCGCCCTCGCCCGCCTGCGCGCGCCGGCCGCCGCCCTCGCCTTGCGCCCATGCCCACCGAGCCACCGCTCACCAGATCCCGCTGGAAAGGAAGGGGAGGAAGAAAGAGGAAGAGAAAGAGAGAGGAGAGAGATGGTGGGCAAAATATAATAAAATATTTATGTTGCAGCAAACAAAAATTTATCTATTGTACACATTAGCTCCAATATAGTAGCTATAGATGATATGACCATATATTGCAGTCAGTAGTGGACTTTTTTATTAATCTTGCTCTAATGCACGCCAGCAGATAGGAAAAAAGAAAAACCCCGAACGCCATCGGGTGCAGAAACTTGTTTGGACCAGTTTCAAAAAGAATTATTGTTCGGACCCTTCACATGCAACGCCTTGCTGCAGCGATCTCTTCAGCGGTTCAGCCCCATCAGGCTGCATGCAGCATCTAACAAAGCCGGCCGGAATGACTGGCGTTTTTTCGTGGGACGGATTCTGCATACAGTTTGCAAGGAGTAGGATATGTATATCCATGAATCTAGTATCCTTTTTCGCAGCAACGTCTAGCGTCAGTTGCAGCACATGGCATGATGCAATGTAATCAATCCATGTGGGCAGCGACGCCGGCCACGATTTGCGAGCATGATTTGTAACACAGGCATCGCCAAAAAAAAAAGGCGATATGGACAGATCGTTGTCCGCCTGTACAAACCAAGATATTCAGCAGAGATAATTGCTAAGCCGCTGTCAGTTGAACGGTTGGGCATGCCGTCGTTGTCCGTCCGGCGAGAGCGATTCTCCTGCAGATGATAGGTCAACTCCTGAGCCGATTTTGATTCTCTTTGATCACTGGGATTTCTTGCTCCTTAGTCCTTAAGCTTGTCCGGGATATTCCTTGTGCAAATCGCATCAAGGAATCCAAAAAAATGGATCGAGTAGATGGTGAATTCGCGTGTTCATGTGAGCGAAAAGTGCCTTGTCATTCTGATCCCTCTTGATCTGACAAAAACACGAGCTGATAACCCTCGTGCCGTGCTGGTGCATGGGAAAGTTCCATCTAGTAGCTCGGCCGGCATCTGGAAGCAATGGAACCATAGACTACTGGCCAGCACTCATGGAGAATCCAATCAATCCATATAGTCCATAATGGTCATGGAAAGATGAATAAAAAGTTAACAACATCAATACGGAAAGGAAGAAAATTGGGAAAGGCAGCGCCGGACCTACGTTCCTGCTAAAAGGCAAAGATAATGTCTCTAGTATTTACTTTTGGGAAAGTGAATATCCTGCAACATGCACGAGTGAGAGTAAAAGTGGAAATGGCAGTTATTGTAGTGAGGGTGGGATAATGATTGGGCAGAAAACTCTACTAATGCATTTGTAAAGAATCAGTAGTGATCGACTAGCAACGGCCGAAATGGGCAAGAAGACGTGACTTTGGGGTCGAACAGGGCTCTTCTAGATGGTTTTGCTCATTATTAATGGCCTAATGGGACGGTTAAGGACTTAAGGATAGGTTCACATGTCACCGCAGTATATCCTGTAGAATGGGAATGAGCAGGTTGGACCATTGACTCAACAATACAAGTCATCAAGTTGAGCTTTCAGGCAAGTACATTCTTGCACACAGTTTTCGTCGATCCGTTCGTAGATCTGGATGACAGATGACATGTGGTTATCCAATTCCAAATCATAAATTCGTCTCTGAAGCTTCCTCGCAGCTGGAGGGGTGAATAAAAAACGTGCGCGAGAAAGAGTTTTTCTCTCTTGGCGTGTGCGTGACATCCTCTCTGCTCACTCTCACGCTAGTACACTCGCGCTTGCTTGTTCTACTAGTACTACGCACCTCTCAACAACAAAAGCTTTTGCAGACCAGCAACGCCGCAAACGCAGCCACCATGGCCACCGAATGGTAACTTGTGCACGCCTTCCTCAGTTCCTCGGACCCGTCGTGCGCCAGCGAGAGGCAAACGGACGAGGCGACGGGTAGGTTTCGCTTTAACGCTTCGGTTTGGGTAAAAAATTCTTTATGTACGAAAACTTTATATATATAAATTTTTAATACGTGAACATTCTACTAAAAGATTTTGATTTTAAATTAAATTCGAATCTAAAATTGGACGTATAATATAATATGTGTATATATATATAAACTTTATACATAGAAAATATTATAAATATAAATAAAAAAGTTAATTTGTATAAAATTTTACGTTAGAACTCTGATTCCGAATTTGAACCGAACATATAAACTTTTCATGTATAATTTTTATGTATAAAATTTACATGTATAAAATTTTTTTAAAAAATTATAAAAACAGAAGATTAGAGCGTCATTCGTACGGACGCCCCTGTGCATGTTTGTTAAACAACTTTTTGCGAGGCGCCGTGGTAGGATGGCATACGGTGAGAAGCATCCGCGCAGCCGCGCGCAACGTTGCCCTCGCGACAAAAATGCCGCGCCGCGAACAGCGGTGGCAGTTAGATACCCAAACCCCGCGCAGCTCGCGGACGGGGCATCCCCTCACCGGCTCGGCGGGTCCACCCGAACCCAACCCACGCCCCGGCCGCACGGCAGAGTTCAGTGTACTCGTCCGCTTCGCAGAAACCGAGGCGGGGACAACGATACGAAGCCCGGTGCCGACTTCGCCTCACCCTCCCGTCACCTTCCCCCCGCTCCAACTCCGGCCCCCCAGTCCTACGTGCAAAAATCCAAAATCACGCCACGGACCGAAGCCATCAACGAGACGGCTCTCTCCCCCGCACACCTCTCTTTCACCCGCAGCCGCACGCATCGCCTCGGCGTCTCACGTAGTTTGATGGTATCACACTGACCGCCACGATACGAACCATTACAATACTACTAGTACTAGCTAGCGTCCAATAATTTCTAGCCTATCTACTCACTTGCACACGAAAGAACAGGGCCAAGTTGCGTTAGCTAGCTGTTGCGCTCGCTTTCCCCCAAACGTGACCGGCCGGGGGGGAGAAGTCGCCATGAAGCAGCCTCCCGCTGCTGCTTTCTCGCCTCGTTAAATCTCTCGCCCACCCCAAGCCCCATCCAGTTTCCTCTCGCCTCTCCGTGCTCGTGAGCTCGCTTGCTTGCTAGCTTCGGCTTCCCCTGCAGCCAGATCAGAGATTCCGCTGCGGCGGTTGGGAGGTTTCCGCTTCGGTTAGCTCTGCCGTTTCTGTGAGCGGGAGCACCAACCGCGCGTGGGTGAGTGCCCGGAGCTTTGATGCGCGTGGCCACCGGATTCTCCCCGTCGTTTGATGGGCAACGCATGCGGCGGTTCCCTTAGATCCAAGTACCTGAGCTTCAAGCAGACCGCGTCGCAGCGCCAGGACACCGAGGACAACGCCGCCGCAGCTGACTCGCCGAAGAAGCCTTCCCGCCCTCCCGCAGCCGCCACGACGGACGCTCACCCAGTCTCCGCGTCGGCGCCGGCCGCCATGAGGCGTGGCCAGGCGCCCGCTGACCTCGGCTCGGTGCTTGGCCACCCCACCCCCAACCTCCGCGACCTCTACGCCATGGGAAGGAAGCTCGGACAGGGGCAGTTCGGCACCACCTATCTCTGCACCGAGCTGTCCACTGGGGTGGACTACGCCTGCAAGTCCATTTCCAAGCGCAAGCTCATCACCAAGGAGGACATCGAAGACGTTCGCCGCGAGATCCAGATCATGCACCACCTCTCGGGGCACAAGAACGTCGTCGCCATCAAGGGCGCCTATGAGGATCAGCTATACGTGCACATCGTCATGGAGCTCTGCGCCGGCGGCGAGCTCTTCGATCGCATCATACAGCGCGGCCACTACAGCGAGCGCAAGGCCGCCGAGCTCACGCGGATCATCGTAGGGGTCGTCGAGGCCTGCCACTCGCTAGGGGTCATGCACCGGGACCTTAAGCCCGAGAACTTCCTGCTTGCCAACAAGGACGATGACCTCTCGCTCAAGGCCATAGATTTTGGTCTCTCAGTCTTCTTCAAGCCCGGTAAACTACTTTTACAGAACCCAGAGACTTTACACTGTGTTTTAATCCACTATTTCGATGCAAAATTAGTATTGCAAATATTGTAGCTTCACATTAGAGTTAACATGCGCCGAATAATCCATTATCTGAAAAAAAAAATTGAGGTAACATGCAACTGCAATTTTCAGTTTCTGAATAGTTTTGTTCAGCAGGTAGTGAAACATTCAAGGGTAGTACTATAGCAGGGGCATCATTAACATTGTTAATGACTTTACTGCATCCTGCAAGGTCTGAAATATTTGTTCATTGGGGAACAGTTGAATGGCATAAAAAATTGTTTGAAGCTAGTTCACTGGGAAGAATTTCTTAGTTAAATGCAGTGGAAAAATATGGAAGCTGAATCACATGTTCTTATAAACATCTATAATGCTGTTATTCTGTATTGTGGGAAATTTGTTATTTCTATAGGCTACATTAGGTTACTGTAGGCATATTTTTATGCACTTGTGCCTCCTTTTATTCTTCTTTTTCTCATCACAGGTCAAATTTTCACCGATGTTGTTGGAAGTCCATATTACGTAGCTCCAGAAGTGCTGTTGAAACATTATGGACCAGAAGCTGATGTATGGACCGCCGGTGTCATTCTCTACATTTTACTAAGTGGTGTGCCCCCATTCTGGGCAGGTAGATTTTGATTCTGCCCCTTCAACTAACCTAGGAAGCTTGTTTTCTGATGATTGTGCTTGACATTTTTGTATGTATACAATGCAGAGACACAGCAAGGAATATTTGATGCTGTATTGAAAGGTGTCATTGATTTTGATTCTGATCCTTGGCCTGTGATTTCTGATAGTGCGAAGGATCTTTTAACAAGAATGCTGAATCCTCGCCCAAAGGAACGCTTAACAGCACATGAAGTTCTATGTTAGTTTCTTTCACTATGTTGTACTCTTGATTTTATTTTTTCTCTAATGCCTATCCATTCACTTGACACATTTGCAACTGCCGGGAAAAAAAATGTAACGCTTGAACTTGTGCTCAGGCCATCCATGGATTCGTGATCATGGAGTTGCTCCTGATCGGCCTCTTGATCCAGCTGTCCTATCTCGCATCAAGCAGTTCTCTGCAATGAATAAGTTGAAGAAGATGGCTTTGCGGGTAAGTTTAAAATTTCAAGCTTAAGTTTAAATTACCAGCTTTGCGTGATACATGGGCTTACGAGGAAGTTATTTTCCTCTACAATAGACTGTTTATTTTGCTCTCTAATAGGCTGTTTTCCCAATCTATGAACTTGAACTTAATTCATAGAAGATGGCATTTCATTGCCAGCTGTTGATAAGTTTTTGTAGTGACTTTGATTCACTAAAAAATAGTGCTATGTTCAATTGGTTCCTATTGGGCAATCCTATGTCTTTGTGTTGGTTTTGTTGAGCAGTCACCCACCCACCATATTTCTTAAATGTGATTGGATTTATTTTTCTAGTGTTAACAGGGCTGATGCGTTTGATTATTTCTTTCCAGTCTTCCCTTAGTACTAGGGAGTTATTGAAACAAACCATGTTGAATTTGGAACCTGTGCTGTGTAATGAAGCATAATTAGTGGGTTTTGTATTTATGAACAATTTGTGTTTATCCTACCAGGTAATAGCTGAGAGTCTCTCAGAGGAGGAAATTGCTGGGTTGAAGGAAATGTTCCAGACTATGGATGCTGATAACAGTGGTGCAATCACATATGATGAGCTTAAAGAAGGCTTGAGAAAATATGGCTCCACACTAAAGGACACCGAGATTCGTGATCTTATGGATGCAGTAAGTTAACTATAACCTATTTGAATGCTGATTTGGATTTCTTCAGTGTAAATGGCTTGAACCTTTTATTTTGAGGATACTTAAAGATCTGGAACTTAAAAGTTGCCCTGAGATTAAAGCCTTAAAAACATTCTGAGTAAAATACCTTTTGGTATCATATTACATATTACTTTCAAGTCTGTTGAGACTTGAGAAACTCCTGGTTTAAGAAAAGACAGATATGAGAAACTCAAGCTGCATCCTTCCTCAAAGGATTACTTGACTTCATGGAGAAACTTGACCGCTCAAGAGAGAAGTCATTACCCACGCACTTTCCTTTTGTTGGTTGTTATCTTTAGAGCATCTACGATTAGGAAGCGTGCAGCAGACAAATCTTGCATTTTCATTTTTTTTCCGTTCTTGTGTTACTTTGGGAACTTCTAAGCATTTCTGATATTTGAAACTGAATTTTTGAGCACATGCTAATATTCTGTAGCTAAGCATGCTTCTTTAAATGCTTGACAATTGATGTTTCACGACATGTGCTTATGCTCCACAACAACAACAACAACAACAACAACAACAACAACAACAAAGCCTTTCAGTCCCAAGCAAGTTGGGGTAGGCTAGAGTTGAAACCCAATAGGAGCCGCAGATCAAGGTTCAGGCACATAAATGGCTGCTTTCCAAGCACACCTATTCAAAGATAAATCTTTGGGTATATTCCATCCTTTCAAGTCCCTTTTTATTGCCTCCTCCCATGTCAATTTTGGCCTTCCCCTGCCTCTCCTAATATCACTGTCGCGCCTTAGGATTCCACTATGCACTGGTGCCTCTGGAGGTCTCCGCTGGACATGTCCAAACCATCTCAACCGGTGTTGGACAAGCTTCTCTTCAATTGGTGCTACCCCTAGCCTATCACGTATATCATCGTTCCGGACTCGATCCATTCTTGTATGACCACAAATCCAACGCAGCATACGCATTTCCGCAACACTTAACTGCTGAACATGCCGTCTTTTTGTAGGCCAACATTCTGCAACATACAACATTGCCGGTCTAATTGCTGTTCTATAGAACTTGCCTTTTAGCTTCTGTGGTACCCTCTTGTCACAGAGAATACCCGATGATTGACGCCACTTCATCCACCCCGCTTTGATTCTATGGCTAACATCTTCATCGATATCCCCATCTCTCTGTAGCATTGATCCCAAATATCGAAAGGTATCCTTCTTGGGCACTATTTGACCATCCAAACTAACACTCCCCTCCTCATGTCTAGCAGTGCCGAAGTCACATGCCATATATTCGGTTTTAGTTCTGCTGAGCCTAAAACCTTTGGACTCTAGAGTCTGCCGCCACAACTCTAGTTTCCTATTTACTCCCGCTCGGCTTTCATCAACTAACACTACATCGTCCGCGAAAAGCATACACCAAGGGACATCCCCTTGTATGTCCCTTGTGACCTCATCCATCACCAAGGCAAATAGATAGGGGCTCAAAGCTGACCCTTGATGTAGTCCTATCTTGATCGGGAAGTCACATGTGTCACCATCACTTGTTCGAACACTAGTCACAACATTGTTGTACATGTCCTTAATGAGGGAAACGTGCTTATGCTCCAAGGGACGCAAAATTAATTTTTGTAGATTGATGTAGCAAGTCTACTTAAATTTCTTTGTAGGCTAATAACTTCAGCCTCATAACATGGTAAATCAAGAAGCTTACGTTGCCCCTTTCGATCTGTTGCTTCATCAGGCAGATATAGACAACAGCGGGACAATTGATTATATCGAATTCATTGCTGCCACATTGCATCTCAATAAACTGGAGCGAGAGGAACATCTAGTGGCGGCTTTTTCATATTTTGACAAAGATGGAAGTGGTTACATTACAGTGGATGAACTGCAGCAAGCTTGCAAAGAGCATAACATGCCAGATGCTTTTCTTGATGATGTCATCAATGAAGCTGATCAGGACAATGTAAGTATAGTGTTAAAACCTCCTGTTGTGCTATATAACTACGTTATATATTATTGTGGTCTTAGCTGGGATGTGTACAAAAATGATGAATGTCAAACAGCGGATGCAATAAAGCTTGTTAAGTTAGTTAAGACAATTAAAGAGTTTGCACTGGATTGCTTGGGATTGGGAAAAAAAAACATAGTGCCTGAACTACCTAGGTCTTGAAACTCTTTCGATCTATTATTGGGATCAAATACTCCGTAGGTGGTTAGTTGTCCACTAGTTCTTCTTGGAGTCATGTGCTTTATTTAACAAAGGCTTAGGGGCCTCTTTTCAATAGCTAGCACAATTCATTTTGTTACTTCATTAACGAATGTTTATGGCTTTGTTAGTAGCAAAAAAGAAGTTAGTGACATGACTTGTTTGGCCCAATGTTGTTCTCTTTTGTCAGGATGGGCGCATTGACTATGGAGAATTCGTTGCCATGATGACCAAGGGCAATATGGGAGTCGGACGAAGAACAATGAGAAACAGCTTGAATATCAGCATGAGGGACGCACCTGGTGCACTCTAGATTTCCACGATGTACAGATCACGGCTTTTAGCTTCTTCCTGTCTTCCTGCCCTACGAACTCTTCCTGCGATTTTTTAGCGTTGTCAAATGTCTGTGGGTGTGTGTTTCTGGTGATTCTGATTTAACTTGTCAATTGATTCTATGGAATGCATAACAAGATGTCCATGTCATGCACACCCGAAGCTGGGTTGTAAATGATCTCGTACAGCATTTCTTAACTTTTGAAGGGGCCCAGTGAACTGGCAGTGTTGGGTGTAACTGTTTTACCAACATTTACTGGGCTATATCAAGAGTATTCCTTGCGCATAGCTTCACACCGGATTTTTCTGGGCCATCCCTACAAATGGGACGGGGTATAATCATCAAAGCTAGAGATAAATAACACGAGAAAACGTAATTTCCAGTGTTGCATATTATTTTACATCTCTCAATCAATTTTCTGGGCTACAAAAATGGATCCCGGAGAAAAGTTGGGTGATCACCAGTAGTCCCCGCAAGAGCAAGCACCACTTTTGAAGTGGTGAAACCGAACGGCATCTCGGATCACAAACTCCCGATCAGTCACAGACGATATCAGCTTGATCACCGTGTGGCAGTCACCGCAAATGCGCAGGTTCTTCATGATGTGAATAGGCATCCAAGCAGGCAAGCTCATGATCCCAAAAGCCACAGCCAGTTTCTCGCTGTGATGAATCTTAGAGCGTGGCGACTCGGTCCTCACATAACCGAGGTGTGCAATCTTTTCCATGAGTTCATCCAGCTTGTTCCGAATTGCAATTACTTGCGGGTGACTCACATCATCTGCTTTGAAGGCATGAACCTTGTTCTCGACTTCCATCCAGCTATAGCCCGGGTTTTTCTTTATCCCTTTGTCCCTCATTAGCTTCCTGACTTGTGCAGAATCATCTGACTTCCCAGCATCGGAATATATCTTGGCTAGAAGCATGTAGCTTCCAGAATCAGGTGAGTCCAGCTCGAACAAGTGCTTCGCTGCCAATTCTGCAAGCTCATTGTTGCCATGTATCTTACAGGCACTAAGAAGTGCTCCCCAAACTTCAGCAGTTGGTTTCATGGGCATTTTGTCAATGAGATCCTTGGCTTCAGTCAAATGCCCTGCACGGCCAAGAAGGTCCACCATGCAGGAGAAATGCTCCAACCCAGGAGATATGTCATGGACTCTTGTCGCCATATCAAAATAGAGTTTCCCCTCCTGCACAAGCCCAGAGTGGCTACAGCCTGACAGAACTGCAACATAGCTTATGTAGTCAGGTTTTACACCTTTGCTCAGCATATCATCAAATAGCTTTACAGCTTGCTTTCCCATGCCATGTTGTGAATAACCAGTGATCATAGCATTCCATGAAACCAGATCCTTTCCATTTAGGAGGTCAAATAGTTTTTGAGCCTCTGATATCCTTCCACATTTGGAGTACATTGTGATAGCCGCATTTGCGACTGACACGTCTAAAATGAGACCGGCCTTTACAGTATGACCAATAATCTGATCTCCAAGTTTATTTGCACCTATATCTGCACGCCCTGAACAACGTAACATAAGTAACCCAGTCAGGAGTGACATCCTTCTGACTTAGCATAGCACTGTACATCTTGAGACCATCTTCCTCAGCTCCATGTTGTATATATGCTCCCAACATTGCATTCCATGTAATGACATTCCTTGTGGCCATGCCATCAAAGAACTGACGAGCCTTACTGATGTTCCCAACTTGAGAATATGCAGTAATCATGCTAGTCCATGATACAATATCCCTTTCAGACATCGAACTGAATACAAATTCAGCATTCTGAAGATCACCGCACTTCGCATACAACGAGATGAGAGAATTGGAGACGACTATAGCTCGATTGTGTCCACTTTTCAGACAGAGTGAGTGCAGCTGCCTACCAAGGCACAAATCCATCCTGTTGAAACAACCACTTATTAGAGTGGCCATTGCAAATTGATCAATTGCCATCAACTCAGCTCTCATCTGATTGAACAACTCGACAGACTCACTGAAGCACCCATACTGCAAAAATCCCCCAATAAGAACTGTCCATGATACACTGTTGCGATCATGTAAAGAACTGAATACTCTCTTTGCTTCGTTGAAACAGCCACATTTTGCATATAGTTCAATTAGAGCACTGGCAACATAAGGATCAATGTGTGGTAAGCTACGAATAACCTTAGCATGGAGTTGCTTACCCCATCCCAAAGAAGACAATCTAGCACATGCAGTCAGAGAACTAGTGTATGTTGTTGAATCAAGTCGCACACCTTTTCTTTGCATTTCTACAACCAAATCAAGGGCTTGTCTGACTCGCCTGCTCTGTGACAATGCTGCTATCATCATATTCCATGAAACAACATCTCGTTCGGTCATGCCCTCAAAAAACTCAATAGCATGATCGACACCATATAACTTGGCATACCCTGCTAGCATACTGTTCCGACAGAAAATAGTTGGCCTTTCAATCCGACTGAACAATCTTGAAGCAAAATCCACAGATCTACATCTTACAAACATGTCAACAAGAGCAGTCTCAGCATCAGGGTCATCCCAGAAATCAAACTTCCAAAACAACCCAAGCAGCTGCGGTGGTAATTCACGCCAGCCAAGACCGCCACAAGACTTCATAACACAGCAAAATGTGAAGGAGTTTGGCAATGAATCCCCACTTCGGTGCATGGAGACGAAGGTTTCCAGGCCATCTAAGAACCGTCCGGCCTGGAAGTATCCGGACATGAGCGTGTTCCACGAGGCGACATCCCTCGTAGGCATTCTGTCAAACAGGTCCGCGGCGTCGCTCAGATTGCCTAATTTGGCATACCCGTTCATCATTATGTTGTGCGTGATGACGTTGGGCTCTTTGATGTCCGCGCACAGCAAGCGGCGAGCATCGGGGAGGGCTCCGCAGGAGAGGTAGGCATGGAGGAGGGTGTTCTGGAGGAAGACGGCGGACGCGAGCCCCACTGTGACGAGGCGCCCGTGCAGAGCGCGCGTGCTGGCGAGCGCGCGGCGGGAGCCACACGAGCGAAGCGCGTCCGCGAGCTCCTGGGTGACGGCCATATGGGAGGTGGCGGCGGGAGGAGGAGGAGACGGCAGTGGCGGCGGCCATGGGCGCTCCACCATTCAAACGCGAGGCGGCTGGCGGCGGGACAGGAGGGAGCCAAGCAACCGCGAAGGCGAAGCAACAGAACGGTGAACCATACAATGACAAGTGGGCCCGTAACTGTTCAAGGTTGGGCGTATTGTTAGCGTGAAAGCGTAAACCTTTCCTTGGCTGCTTACCGCCCTCTGCTCCGTCTTACACTCTTCCTCCTCTCCCTCTGGTCGCGTCGCGAGTCGCGACTCGCGAGGCAGACTAGTGTTTTGGGGGTACAGGGTTTGGTTCGATGCGATGGAGAGCGGAGCCGGATCCTTGGAGGCGCGGCCCGGCGTCCTCGTCGTCGGCGCACCCGGCGTCGGCAAGAGAACCATCCTCTCCCGTGAGATCTCTCTGCCCTTTTTTATGCCTTTAACGTGTCTTGATTTGGATGCGAAAATATTCGACCTGATGGAATAGCAAAATATGAGGTGCTTGCAAATTCGTCGCGTCGTGAAGGAGATATTTTCGTGATCCTTTGATGTTTTGAGCGAGAATGGGAATTAATTTCGAGTAGATGGAGAAGAAGAGAAGCATGATAGTGTTGTACTCTTCTAGATGATAACCCAGTATGCAGTAATAGGTCCAGCTTTATGCACCGGATTGGAACTTTTCTTAAGAATGATTTAGAAATTACTTGTTATGTGGAGATTAGATTTATATGCCTAGCAGTTTCGTGCTTTCATCCTCTTAATTTCTAATCATTTTATATAAACTGCAGGGTTGCTTGCAGCTGAAATACCGGACACACATGACTTATCATTGGGTGTGCTGTGTCAGGGGTATGTGATTGCAGTATGGTAGTTTTTTTTCTCTCTTCAATGAGTTGCAATACTTAGAGAAGTAGAGGACATACATTTTGAGTTAACCTTTTGATACCTATAATAGGATCTCTTTTGCTATTGATTGGTATCCAGGTGGAACATCGACACAAAGTACTACTCAGCAGATCTTTCTGTTTGGACAGCACATCTTGTGCAAGAGTTTTCTCTTGACTCCCTTCCTCATCTTGACCAGTTGGCTGCTCTTGTTATGGTCTTCGATATGAGTGATGTCCGAACTGCATCCCTAACCTACATTCTTACTGTTCTTAGCTAGCCTCTGCTGTTCCATTTTCTATCTTTTATTTTTCTAACTCTTGTGAACTATATAATTTCTATATCTTAATATTTTCAATCTTTGATGGTACAGTAGGCTAATTATCTTTTGAAATTATGCAGGAATCGTCCTTCCTTACTCTCCAGAACTGGGTTGCTAATGTTGATGTTCAAAGGTTTGAAATTCTGTTGTGCATAGGAAATAAAGCAGATCTTGTACCTGGCCATGGTGCACATGTAGAATATAGGAGGCGTATGCAAAAGATTGCCGAGTCAAGTACTGATCCACATCCTGAATATTTGGATTTTGGGACAAACGAAAGTGAAGGTTGTGGCTTGTTATCAGAGGAAGAACCACACATAGAGATCAGAGACTCCACTTCACAGTGGTGCATTGAACACAACATTGAGTATGTTGAAGCTTGTGCTTCCAATGCTGACTTTGATAAATGTAAGTAAGTTGTGTTGGGGCTGTGATTCTTAAGTATTTTCTCCACATCATTTTTTACATGAACACCTTATTTGTTTAGTTGTCTGTATGCTACCATAAGTTCCAAAAGAGCAATGATGTCCTTTTAAAAATACTCGTTAAAATAACTTTATGTTCTATTTGGATCAAAATTAAGGATGCCACCCACCTGCTTCCATCATAGTGTATGACCATTTTTTTTTTGACGAAAGTGTGACTACATTTATCATCTCTATTTTTAGTAATGTAGAAGATGCAGGTAGGGCCCATCTTCTGTTAGTAGCATCATAGGCTGCGCTTCTTAGTTCTTAATGAAGCTGAGGAGTGAGGACATCGAACGCTTCTTTGCAAAATGCTTCCAGCTGAACCATTTTTGGGTTGGTTTAAGTCTTCAGGCACCTCTAAAATAAAACTCAAACCTTTCCATGTTTTGATTTTTTTAGTGTAACATTTGTTAACCAAGACTTTGAGATTCTTTCTGACATCTTAGCCAACTAATTAACAGCTACATTTCATTCGATTTTATTGGAACTGTGAGTTGCTCTAGTTCTGGCAGTTAAGTGTCACTTTGTCAAATCATTTCTGTAATTTTATTATGTTCTTGTGTGGACCTACATGCTAGTACAAATTAGTACCATCCATGGTTGTTTTTATTTGTGTTCTTTAATGAGATATTATCATTATTGCTTTGATGATCTCCAATGAAAAAGAACGTATTTGGCCAAAGTTAAATATTTACCGGACGTTTCTTTCTTAATTGACTTCTATTCATACCTTGCAATAGGTCTATCAGTGAATGGTGATAGTCAAGGCTTAGAGCGACTCTTTGGAGCCCTTTCTGCACACATGTGGCCTGGAATGATTCTCAAATCTGGGAACAGAATAATCGCTCCATCCTTGGTTGAGAAAGAAGGTGAGTTAAATTTGACCACTGAATCGGAGATCATGGTTATTGTGATGAGTTGACGAACCCTGCTTGCTTTTTAATATAGAACAACTTAGGGTTCCATGCTAAGCTGGTTCCTCTGCTTAGTAATTTAACTGTTAAAAGATGCTTACCTATTGAGCAGAACATTTGCTGTTTGCTGTCCAGTTTAAAATGCTCTATTTTGCCCTAACCATTCTGTTTCCATTGTACAGAATCTACAGATGATGAATCGAATTACGAATTTGAGTATGAAGTTCTGTCCCATGGATCTGATGAGCAATGGGAATTCATTGGTGAGTCGAGTACATCAAGAGACTTGGAGGGATTAAATGAAGAGACAGCTACACATGATAAAACACATCAGGCTGTGGATGCTGATGCTATTTCTGTGGCATCCAATCCTCTTCCAAATGGCAGGATGACAGAAGCTGCTGAGGAAAAACTTGTATCTCAGAGCCACAAAAATGAGGTTAGTAATAATATGGATTCCTCACAAGCGGATACTTCAGAGGAACTGCAAGCTGGTATCCCAGAGGTTAACAAG
Source organism: Oryza meyeriana var. granulata (assembly GCA_003991445.1). Classification (NCBI taxonomy): domain Eukaryota; kingdom Viridiplantae; phylum Streptophyta; class Magnoliopsida; order Poales; family Poaceae; genus Oryza; species Oryza meyeriana. The sequence continues at coordinate 46,762 of RYFJ01002677.1, read as the reverse complement.
CTATTTGAAGATGAGCATTACGGCCTAGATGATCTGGAGCGGCTAATGTCAGAGATTGGCAACATGCGCTCCAACTTAAGGCTCATGCCTGACTTCCAAAGGAGGGAGATGGCTGCCAAGCTAGCCATGAAAATGGCAGCCATGTTTGGTGATAACGACGAAGAGGGCTCAGAGGATATCTGATCCAATTCACGAAGTTTCACCTTTTGCGAGTATTCAAACATTTCCAGTTAAGTTATGACATGCTGGTTTGTACAGGCAGCTGGGCCCTTGCGTAGGGTACTTCCATCCGATGTCATTATTCCCAGTGAAATTTTGTACCTTAGTTGTTCCATATTTACCATTATTCTGTTTTAACTGTTCTGTAATATTTGAACTTTAGTTGTCTGGAATCGACTGTTGATGTTTATTTGCTTGCTACGATGCAATTCGGCAAAATGATAAACAAAAGAATCCGCAAGCTGTGCGATACACTGTCAGCGAACTGAGGTGGCGAAAAGCTTGACAAAGAAAATATCCATTTACAACATGCGAAGTACATTGTCGTAGCAATGCCCATCGGTCGCATGTCATCACCACTCTGAAGCCTGACATGTTGGTCCAAATTTTCTATCTACGCTAAAACCTAGTCTCAATACGCTACACAACGTAGCTGTTGGAGCAGGTGCTAAGGAGGTGAAGCTGCTGAGGAGTTGCACATTTCACAATTTATTGTCTTCCAAACTTTTTGATTGTGAATTTTGTCAGGGCATGTTCTCAGCCAAGGTTGGTGGCCATTTTGGTTCTTCAGTGCTGATAAAGAGTTTTGTAGATTCCCAGATGACTCATCTGATAACCTTAATTGTCTGTCACTGCACTGCATATTCTTGGCCAAGAGAATTTGTTAGCCTGCAAAACATAGTCGAGATTCTTGAGCATTATTATGAAATATGGGTGGTAAAAAAACAGGTCCTTTAATTAAGTTAGCATAGTTGTTTGAATGGGATGCAAACTTCAATTGCTAGAACAATATTGGAGCTTTTTAAAATAATGCCATAAATCCTGACTGGTAGGATCTACTCACATCGTTTGAAGCCTCTAGCCTTGTCTGAAGCTTTCATGCTCAGCTTTGACACGGATGGGACGCCATCCTTTTGATAACATTTTGTTTAGCAGTCTCCTCAATCGTACTTCACTTGAAGCAGCAGCAAATGGATGTTTACTGGAATCCATCTACTGTATCTGGTCAACATCTTGGCGGTAAGGATATCACCTTCTTTAAGAAAAACAGTGGGCCTTTTCCACTGATATGTGTGTGATCTCCTTTTCTGATGCATTGCTTGTTGTTCTTTTGTGAGCTTAACAGGAGCCAGCCGGTATTCCTTGCCAAACACTTGAGCAGTAGAAGTAGCCTCATCAATCTTGACTAATGGATTATTGAAAGGATCATCGTACACTTGGGGTTTTGCCCTGCGGTAGTATTTTGGTCAAATTATTGCTTGATTCAAAGTCCCTACCATCAAAGTTATGGTGTGGGAATGTAGTGTTAATAACATTAAGCAAATTACTGAAGACAGGAAATAACAGCAATTCCTCACATAATACATAAGAAGGTCATTAGAAAGGAAAATAGAAAGGTACACAATGGGATATCATGGGCACACCAGCATTCTAATTAGACGGTTATAGTAGGTACCGAAACCTTCGTTTCTGATGTTTTGTAAACATGCCGCTAAATAAGCAATTTTGAAATCGGTCGTTTCAATTTTATCAGTTAAATGTATAATCTTTGACATCAGTGCTGGGGTAATTGATTTATTTAACATTATGGTGAACTACTTAAATTTCAGATGCTATTTTAGAAGTATGTCCCTTTAACATCGACGAACGTTGAAAAGCCATATCAAATGGTGCAGCTAGTTATATTTCAGATATAGCTTTGGTGGATCTTGCATGAAGCAAAAGTTAAGCAATATACACTACTCCCACGTTGCTGTTTAATTGCCCACGCCTTATTAGGTCAGCAACAGAACCTTTATTGTCACGCTCATGAATCCTAACGATGACCTGTCTTGCAACAGCAGCCAAAAATGTGATGCCAAGACAGAATCCAGCAATAAAATTTAGTCCAATGTTTTTCCTGATCTGCATGCAAAGAAGAACAAGATATGAAGTGCCTAAAAATCCGCAAATTTTGTAACTTGTAAGTAAACCTTTAACCAATACCATGATGAGTGCAGATAGATGCTCATGGAGGAAGGGAACTAAGGTTTTGGAGAGAGCATCAAGAACTGAGTAGCAGGGCATATGGGGTAGCAATCTCATGCCATTTTCACATTAATTTGTTGGCATTATGACATAACCATTTACTGGATCCAATTCAATCACGTATTTTAATTTCAACCTGACTATGTTCATATTAGTACATAATTGCAAGGGACACATCTATATTCTACTATGTTCATTCAACTAACTGCTTCACATTTGCTGCATTTCCTTGAGCTGGGCCAAACATTATTCATTTCACAAGGAAAAAAAAACAGCTTTTACACAGCATACCGACAGATCAATCGCCTTATTACTCCCCATTTATCCTTTCCCAAACTATCGCACAGTAAGCTAAAACCAATTGTAGTCACCCACTCACACTGACATCACATAACCCAACAATTCGAATGGACGAAAATACCAAGAAAGGGAACGCCCTTACCGCAGCACAGCAGGGGGACTGAAGCGACGATAGCTCTCAGATCTCCCCCTCTTCTCGAGCCCCGACTTCCGGTCCCGTTTGCGACGCACTGCCGTCGATCGAAGCCCTAATGGCCGGGCACATCGCCGCCCGCGGCAGGGTCGGGGCGGAGCGACGCGGAAGGAGAGGGAGACGGCGACGGAGGCGGGCGCCATCGCCGCCCTCGCATGGAGGGGGTGAGGCAGCTAGGGTCAGGAAACGGGACTGCTCAGGGCCCGAGGTTGGAGATGGAGACCATGGCTAACAATACAGCTTCCTCTCGCCGCAGTGGCGAAGTGTACCAGATTTGTGAGCAGTAACACTCGCACAGCAGATAAAAGCGGGCTTCAGAAATAGCTATGGGCTAAACTCTGAAGCCTCCCAGGCTAACAACAAAAGAAACTGATATGCAGCATCGGGTATCTCTGATAGCTAATCTATCTTAGATGATTAACCAAATTTAGTTATTTTGGAAAAAAAACATCCTCTAACAGATTACCATCAAAATGGTCAACCATTTAGCTAGCCAAACATTCACAGGATGGCAAATATAACTATCCAACCAATTGGACAAAAGATGGGACCCACATAATTGAAAGCGATTTTTTTCATCCAAACCCACTCACACCTCTCTCTCTCGTGTGCTGCATTCTCGCATCTCGCTGTCGCAATACACCGATATGCTGCTGATTCACCGCTGATTCGTCGCCGTCTCCTCTACTCCACCGCACCGCACCTGACGCCGCCGCATCAGACACCGCCACCATCCATCTCGTCAGCCGATTCGCATCGCCGCTGCATCTTCTCTGCCTCATCCATCGCCATCCATCGTCACCGCCAGCTTCTCTGTCTCATCGGACGCCGCCGCGCTGATCGCATCGTCGCCGTAACTTCTTCCGCCGCATCCATCACCAAAACCTTATTCTCCTTCCGCGCATCTTGAAGCCGCCATCCATCGCCGACGCCTCTTCTCCGCCCCATCCATTCGCAGCTCCCCATCACCAGCAGCCGAGTGAGCTCTGTCTCTCCATTGCACGTCTCAAGTGGTATTTGCCTATTCAGTGTATGAAACTTGGTGCTATTCTATGGGATTTCACTAGCCGTTGCGGATTTATAAGATTGACAAATGATCATTCTGTGTAGAGCACATATTAATTTTGACTATCTATTTTTTAAGCTAGCTATTTAATAGAAATTTGACAATAGTCAAAAATAATGTGCGTCTTATTTAAAGATGGCTCTTGTAACACAACAAGGAATGACTACTCCTCCTCTCGCCGTGTCCAGCGTACACGAACTCGTCTACTTACGTGCCTGTCTGCCTCGTTCGGCCCGCAAAACCAACGGACTCCACGTTCCACGGCTCCACACTCGTTCCGGACGGGCGGCTCGCCGACCCCAGCCACCGCGTCCGCGCGCATGTCCCTCTCGCCGGAGCGCGCCACGCCTTACTCACGAGCACACGGCTCGCCGGCAACCCGAGCGAAGGCGACGTCCCGCGGACCAGGACACCCACCGTTCTGCCGCGCACCAGCGCCACGCGGGCACCAAACGCCGATCGATTGAGACTATAGGACGGGCGCTGCGGATTCGGCGAACACTTCACGGCTGCTTTTGCCAGGTTCTAACTTGCCGCCGAGATATTGCTAGCGGATTCAAAGTGCCGATCCGTTCGATGGACTGTTGATGCAACGCTATCAACGGTAGGCAGGCCTCTAATCAAGCATTCAGCGCGATACACGCGGGTTATCTATAGTACTACTTTATTCACTACGGATATGTACAGCTAATTGAACTTTAATATTGTTGTAAGTAGTCGGTTTTCGGCAACATAGAATATTAGAAAGCCCTCAAAAAAGAGATAGAAAAAAGCAGAGACCTTTGTATGAACCAAAAAATAAGGATGTAAGTATACAATTTTAAAAAGTAAGATTTACGGTATGCATAGCGGCAGATATAAAACTTTACTTCGTGGGTTGCCTGTGTTCCGAATTTTTATATTGGCCTAAACAGATCAGAAATTACTCAATAACCCGTCCTGTTTTTACACTATCCCTTGCAGAAAAATCAAGTTGAGCTACTCACAATCGCTTACTCACAAACTGCTTGCCTACTCTCTTTTAAGCTCGAGTCTATAGCATGGGCGCTATAACGACGTACGAGGTTCAGGTGCCGAACTAGGAAATCCTTGGTCTGAGCTCTGCTCAACTATTCTAAGTTCTTAACCACAAACCACCCGCGACTTATCAGCATACCGGTTCTAGTGCGCCGGCCCCCACCGTGCCAAAAATACGCGAAATAACTCTTATCTTATCCCCTGCAATCTATCGATTAAACTAGTGTGCTGACTGAACTTTTCCATCCCACAACATGATTAGAGATTAGCTTGACCTGACTGCTCTTGCAAGATTGCTAATTTCGGGTTTCTTTTGCCTTTTGCCGACTTGATTAGATACCTTTCTTTTTCCAACGGTTAAACGAGTTTTCATGTGGTTCATATAAGTTAGCGGCTTAGTGGGTAGGATTGCCACCACGCTTATTCCAAAGCATGAACGATCCTATCTTAATAGGGGGTTGGCAACGGACAAGTGATTTGATACCCCTCGTTGAAAACAAATTGGTATCTGATCTCCTACTTATCTTTGATCGTGCTTGGCTGGAGCGGGATTCAATATTTCGTGATTGGTTAAAAAAAAGAAATAATTGTTTAGTTGGCTGCACTCTATAAGCTAATATCTATAATTCATGTGTTCTATAATTTATATGTTACACTGTTTGTAGTCCTAGATACAAAAAGGCTTTAAAAAAACAAACTTTAAACTCATCCTAACAAGATTTTTCATAAGATAGATCATAGGAACATAAATAGGGACAGCCTTTCGCCGCTTGGAGGGAGGGAGGTCTAAAAAAAATACTTTAGGCAAAAAAATTTCTACTCGATAATTCACATAAATAAAAAATTCTACCATCACTTTTCACATAATTAAAAAAAATCTTGGCAAATATCTACGTTAATAAAGAATTTCTACTAGAACTTTCTATATAATTAAAAAATAAACTTCATATGTATAAACTTTTTTATAAATTTTTGCGTATAAACTTTACCATATAAACTTTCATGTGTATAACTTATCCGAAAGACGACTTATATCGGCACTGGCGTGCCGTGGATACCCAAAGTGGATTGGTTCAAGGGTAGTCGTGTTACGCTCGATCTGCCTTGAGCGTTAGCCTATTCCTCTTGAGAGGACAGCCTCATCCCGATAAGATTCTGATCACTGGATGGATGTCACTCGTTTATTCCATGTCATCAAAATAGTTATGAAAATATTTGCAATTTTTTTTGAAATATAGATTAATACGTATATATCACCTGACAACATGCAGTTTAAATTTGATCTCTGAAGTTGTAACAAAAAAACTTTAACTAGTATGTGTATATTTTTCACAGTTATATTTGTTTTTTAATGCAATTTTATAGAAGTCAAATTAAACTTACATGTTTGTAGAGTGATATACTGCATATTAATCTATCTTGTCTATTTTTTAGTAACTATTTAAATAACATGCAATAGATGAGTAGGCTTCATCTCTGCCTCGTCCTTGACTCCTCAAGCTTGCAAGCCTTAGGCCATGAACAAGACACCGACGGTGGCGAAGTGGCTCGCTAGGCCCGCCCGTGGAGCCAACCGCCAGCTCGGCTGGTGCGGAATCTTCACGAGGGGCGCGTTTAACGCCCCGATTTTCGCGCGGTTAAAACCTATTTTATAAAACCCTCAATTTCAAAAATTTGGTTTTTGTGTGTGAGCCTAAGGACTAAAGTGCTCAGATCTTTAATCTATCCTCTCCTTGATAACCCAAAATCCCCAATCAAAATCCCGGTCCAAAATTAAATCTCGAATTCGAATTTCCTTCTCGAAGTCCTCCAATAAAAAATTTTCTTTATTATATTCTCCTAGGAAAATCAAATCTTCATCTCTTCTCAAATCCCAGAGGTCAAATTCCAAATTTTGGAAATCCAAATCCTCCTCTGAAATCCCTCTATACTCTCTTCCTTTAATCCAAAAACTCCTATATATATATATATATATATATATATATATATATATATATATATATATATATATAATCTCAAGTCTTGAAGCCCTAGTTTTGAAATCCTAGAATTTTGCAAACTCAAATATCCTATTTTGGAAATTAAATACCCCTTTAAAACCCCTCCAAACATTCAAAACCTATTCCTAAATAATCCCTAGAAAATGACAAGCTCTAGTCTCTCCTCGGCCCACCCCCGTCGGCCCATCAGCCTCTCTCCCTCACCCCACGAGCGTCCTGACAGCGTGGACCCATGTGTCAGCCGCAGACGCACGTTGTGCACGCGCGGCGCCCGCGCTCGACAGACCGGGCCTGCTCGCCAGCCACGCAAGCGTCCGCTAGTGTCGGAGGATGAACCCTCGACGGCGGGAAGTCAGGAGACCCCCCTTTGAGATTCGGCCAGGGGAGTAGTTCTCAGGCGAAGCCGGCGTCTGGGTGTAGAAGGAAACTAGGCGAAGAAGACGTAGAAGGGGCGGGGTTCGGACCGTCCGAAGCTAGTCCGGATCGTCCGAACCGCGGTGAAGCAGAAGGTCCGACCGTCGATGCGGGTCCGGACCGTCCGAAGCGTAGTAAATCGCGCAGGGCGCTGGGAAGACGATGAACAGAGGCGCACAGAGGAGACGGAGGATTTATACAGGTTCGGGCCGCCAGAGAGTAAAACCCTACTCCTGTGTGATATGCTATGTGGAGATGAATGTGGTTTGCTATGTTACAAGGTGAGCTCAGCACGCGGCTGGAGCCCGGAGAAGAAGAGCCAGTGGCTTAGAGAGTGAGCTCCGGGGGTGCAGAGCAGAGAGTTAGAGGATGGGGCCTTCCTCCCTTCGGCCTTGGTTGGTCCTCCTTTATAGAGCAAGGGGATTGCCACAGTACCAAGATACATGCTGATAGGGAGAGAGAGCTACATGAAGAGAGCAGGTATGGCTTGTCTTATTGCTGTCTTGTCGCCGTCTTGACTAGCGGTGTCGCCTGCTGCCGCCTGCTGGACCAGTCCGCCTGCCGAACCCCACGCCGGAGTTGGTATAGCGGCGGCTTCGGTGGAGTCGTGAGGACGCGACGGGATGTGACGGGGCACACCGCCGAAGTCAAGCATCTCTGACTGCTTGACTTCGGCGCACGCCCTTGCCACCAAAGTCAAAAGGCCTCTGACAGCAGTCAGGTGTCCACGGGGGGTCGTCCTGAGGCACTTACGCGTGGCGGAGCGGACGACAGGGGCAACGTGCCCCGTCGCCTCATCATTAATGCTGATATTTGGAGAGCTGGTCCATCGATCCTGCCGGAGACCGACATGTGGGCCCCGGGCAGGAAGTGAGACGATGGCACCCGGAGGCAAGGCACGGGCCCGAGGCCAACGATGCCTCGGGGCCGAATCCGGTGGGGACGGCGCCCCGGGGACGAGCCCGGGGCCGATAGGGTCAGCGCCCCGGGGACGTGCCCGGGGCCAGAGGCGAGGGCGCCCCGGGGTCGTGCCCGGGGCCGATTGGCGCGGCGCCCCGGGGACGTGCCCGGGGCTGAAGGCGAGGGCGCCCCGGGAACCTGCCCGGGGCCGATAGGCGTGGCGCCCCGAGACCGAAGGCAAGATGGCCCCGGGGAACTGACTTGGCCGATGACCCACGCGTCCCCAGGGTATGTGGGACCCCCTATCCCATTTCACCGACAGCTAGTCTTCCTCTCCTCCCAGGCCCGTCTGCCAGTTTGTCTCCCCCTCGTGCATGCTCGCCAGCACGCTGATGGCCGCGTGCTCGATCAAACTCCCAAAGGAAAATGCCCGCGTCAAAGCCATGTGCGACCACAGCTCTCCCCGGCAATTGCACCAACAGACCACGTCACCCTCGCTGCCCTTCCCACGTGCTCCTGCAGTCTCGGGAATCTGCCGCTGTGCTCTGCTAGCCGCCTCGCCTCGCCTAGCTTCTTGTGCCACCGCCATAGCCTCGGAGCTCGCGCACCGCCTCTGTTCCCTGTCGTCTAGTGCCGCTCCTCCCTATAAAAGCCAGCCGCCCTCCTTTTTCCCCTCGCCCCTCGCCCCTCACCGCGGCCGTGCCGTCTCGCCCACTTGAGCTCAGCCCGAGCTCGAGCACCGCTATTGCCACCATTCTCTTCTTTTCCCTCTCGGTAAGCACCCCCTCTCCTCTCTTCTCCCAGCGCTGCAATCATTCAAGCCCAAAACCCAGCACCCAAACCCTTCACTCCTTCCCTATCACTGCTAGCGATTGCGCTTCGTCGCGGCCGCACGCCAACCTATCTCCACCGCCCTCAAGATGATGTTGCCGTCGCGCATCGCCCCCCCTCCCCCCTAATACAAGCCACCCAAATCACTCCCCTCCTCCCCCGCTCTCTGCCACAGTACGCCGCCGTTGCTAACCGGCGCCACTCGGGGCACTGATGGCCATCGATTTCCCCCACCCGAGCCCCTCTCTCCCTCGCTCTCTCTCTCTTTCTCTCTATGTCCGATGGACCCCACCGTCCTCACGGTATGACATAGGGGCCCCATTGACAGTGGCCCTCCCTATCCCTCTATCCCCACTAACATGTGGGTCCCCATCTGTGGTGCCTCAGTGTGAATGACACATGGGCCTCACCTGTCAGCCAAGGGAATATTCCAAACTAAATAAATCCTTTTTATTTCCAAAAAATCCTTTAAACTTGAAAAATCTATATCTTTTCATACGTAACTCCGATCGATCCCATTCAAGTCTCAAAATTTTTCTAAAATTGAGATCTACCTCATGGTACTATTAGTTATTAATAATAGTACTTTATTTTTAGGGTTTTGTATGTTTTTCTCTCGTTTCGCGCATAGTTGACGTTTCGGAAGTCATCGGACGTCAGATTTTCACGAGGATTCAAAGACGAAGACTGAGGCAAGTAACTCCTTGACCATATTGCTCCTAGTTTATAAAATATTTTTGTTTGCCAAACTGCATTTTAGTGTGCACGTTAAATTGAATCGGCCTCGGTTCGCGTGATGAACCGATGGACCTACCTAGTAGTTGCAATATCCGGTAGGATTTCACCTCAGTGTTACCTCGGTATCTGTGCTCCATGAGCATGGGTATCGATGGTTTTACCCAAATCGCATGTGTGTTGAAATGGAAAAATCTGGGTTTATAAAATCTTTTAATCCGACATGCGGTGTCGATATGTTTGCGAAATAAGAAATGTTTTGCGAAAACTCGCGATGCAAAGTGATCGCCTGGGTGGAGATACTTTGTATTCGCATATAAGGACCGATTCCTTGGGAAATTACACTGATCATAGTACAATGCGACCACATGGGTGGAATGGGACACTCCTGGCTAAGTAATTAGTAGACCCAGGGTTGGCTTAGTGGCCTTTAGATGTGGAGTCGCCAGGTGGCAATATGAGATGCACCCGCGGGATCCTGAGTATGAGGAGTCTGGGACTCGCTCAGTACTAGGTATGTGTCACGCCCAGAAATTCACCAGAATTTCCAAAGCTAATTTATGCATTAAACCCTCATCCAGGTATCAGCCGAGGTACACAAATCAACAATTTGATAAACATAACCAAAACGTAATAACGATAAATATTTACAAAAGAGGCACTTAGTCCTCACACAGAAGAAAACAGCAGCGGAACGGCAACTAGCGTAGCTTCAGCTCCAAACTACAGGCAGCTCAACTGGGGTATAAGCCAAACACCAAACTTCTCCTCCTCGCAATACCACCCACCATACTCAACAAGCCACACAGGGAATGCAAAGTAATGCAGCAGGATACCAAAAGAAAGGCATAGTATGGCTCATTTGCATAAAATAATATTTAAAACATTTGCATTTAAAGGCATTGAAAAACAATATAGTTTAATCATTAACCAATATTGAATCAACCACTGAATAACGCTCCAATGCAGTTCAGACCCATAACCATAACCCTCCAAACTAGAGCTATCAAGTTCCATCATTTATCACCATTATTGAATAGTGTGGGACTAATTACAGAAAACATTGCTACGCCCGCCCATTGACCGCGGGTACGGCTGTTCGAATAGTTTTACTCTGCTCAAAGGTGTACCAACTTACCTACAAGACACAACTTCACAACACATCACATCACTGTGCGCCTTAATACCACCACAGTATCTCGGAAAGGAGTTGTGACAGGACTCTCCATGTATCTCGCACAACAAGAGAGCCACCCGCTGGACCACCAGTCTCCGGTAGGGTTGATCAGGTTCCTAGAAAGGGAGACGGCCCAACGCCCAAGACATGGACTTATTGACGTAGCCACAACATACCATGGGGCCTTCGGTTGAACGAACTATACTTTGGTTCCCGCCATTACCCATTCTGGCTTGTGGTTAGCACGGGTGTTGCTTCGTAACAAGTAGTCCGTGAACCGGTCCTTAACTCTCATGAGCACCGCTAGCAACATTCACAATCATGACACTCACAACCCACCATTTAGTCAAGTTTTAGTTGGCACAGTCAATTAACCAGCCACGACCACTGCCGTGAAACTATTGTCATTAATCATTAATTAATCAGAAGTGAATGGTAGTTTCCCCACATAAAATGACGCTATAATTTTTAGGCATGGCTAAGCAAATCCTAAATAATCTAACCAGATAAATAATTAAACATCCAGTTAGTAAACATTAATCACCTAGGGTATCAAGGTATAGATATTAACATCAAAATGGCCATAATTATCAATGGATATTGGATAATAAATAAATACCCATATAATGTCATTCCAAAACATTTCATGTAATAACTTCAAAATAAAATAGATTTCATAAATGAGATCAACATGCTCAAGGAGATTGTCGTGTGACTTGACTTACAACCAAAAACGTCTTCAATTGCTCTTCCGAACTCTTCCGTAGACGCGGTTCTTCCGAAATGACGATTATACGCACTACACGTAAAACGATAAAAACCCCAAGAAACTCCAAATAAACAGTATATAAAAATACATAAATAGGTAAATCATAATTTTAGATGAATTTATGAGGAAGAACGGGTTGAATCGGAGTTCGGACGGAGAAGATACGGTCTTCGGAGATTGAATTCAGAGATAATCCGAAAAGAATAGGAAAAGAATATTCGCTGGATTTTCGGAATAAAATAAATATTTTGGAAAAGTTAGCAAGTGGGGTCCACTGTCATTGGCTAGATTCACGTTGGAATTGGTCCATGAGCCGAGGGATGTGGGTACAGTGGCTTGAGGGAAAGTGGAGGCTGGAATGGACGCCATGTAGACAAAAGAACCAAGATGGTGGATGAGATGGATGCCAACGTGGCGATTAGGACTGAGGTGTCATCAAAGTGGATTAATGGAATCCCATGTTTCGGATTTGATCTGAATGGATTGAATGGATAAAATTGCTTCGAGCTTTGAAGGAGATCTAACCGCACGGATTGAATAGGAGGAGATCCGACGGTCGAGGTGTAGTTGAGGATACGTGCGGGGCCCGTCTGTCATTCACTGAAGAGACATGCCAGGGGCCCACATGCAGTGACACACAGGAGAGGGAACCGCCGGGGTCCACATGCAGTGACACACAGGGAGTACAGGCCGGCCCACTGTCATTCATCGGGGTTGGCCTGCCGGTGGGGCCCACTTGGCTAGGCATAGAAGGAAGAGACCACGGAGGGCTGGCCTGTCCTGCCCCCAGCCGGCAAGTTGAGGCCCTGCGCCCATCCATGGCGCAACACAGGAGGTTGCCCACGCAGCATCAGTAGGCTTCGACGGCGACAGCGGCAAGGATACGGCGACGGGCGGTGGCAGGACGACGGGCAGACAACACAGAGCAGCGACTGGGGAAAAACAAAGCGCCGAGGGGAAACGGTGCTCACCGGCGGGCAAGGAGACGACGGCGACGAACGCCGGCGGCGGCGTGGCGCTGAGGCGCGGCGGCAGCATGGCGGCGGCGTGGGCTAGAGCGGCGGCAGTGGCAGAAACAAGCGGCGGCGGCGCTAGATGGGGCGGCAGCGCACGGGCAGGGGCAAGCGGCGACGCGCACGGGTGCACGGGCGACACAGATGCAAGCAGGGGGCTGGCGGCGGCGCTGCAGGGCGACGCACGGGTGTGGGCGGCGGCTAGGGCGTCGTAGGGGCGGCGCTAGGGTATTTATAGGGGAGAGGGGATGAGAGCGCGGCGGCGGCAGCGCTGCAGTCCCTCCGGGATTCGCGGCCCCAAAGGCGCGAGGGAGGCGGCGGCTGGGAGCTGGACCGGGCCGGGCGGCGGCGTACGGCGGCGGGCCAGGCCGGGTCGAGGGTGGGGCAGGCCGAGGCGGCTCGGCCTCCCGCGCCGCGGCTGAGTGAGGGCCGGGGAGAGCTCGGCGCAGGAAAGAAAATAGTGGAAAGGAGGAAGGAGGAGGAAGAAGAAAAAGAAGAAAAAAGAAAGAAGGGGAAAAAGGAAAAATGGAAGAAAAAAGGAGAACAGGAAGGGGGCTTTTGGGAAAAATTCCAAAATTTGGAAAATTAGAATTAAAGAATTCGAGGAATATTTTCGAATCAAAAATTGTGGAACTATTTGGAATTTTGGGATATTCCGATATTCTTATTATATACATATATATGTGTGTGTCTATATATTATATACATATATAGTATTAGGAAAAAGGAACATCTAGGGTTTTAGGGGAATATTTCTACTGCATTGATGACTGCGGAAAATCTCAGAATTTTGGAACATCGAAATTATATATATATATATATATATATAGGAGAATATTCGAAGGAGATTAGAAAACGAAATATACTCTAGGGGGGTTCGGGAAACAAGGAATATTTGGGGAAACCGGATCTCAGAATAATTCAGAAATCCGATAAAATTGGAAGTTATTTTGCAGAGATCGATAAACCGGAATATTCGAGGAATACATATCCAAAATATATATGAATATTTCGGGGAATCTGAGACAGGGAATATTTTGCAAGATTCGGAAAATTAGAATATCAGAGGAGTCAGAGATTGAACAATTCCAAGGAATCTTGGGGTATTTTTGTGAGTATGGGAGATATTATAGTTATGAGGATATTTCGGGAATTCGGAAAATGGGGCATATTTTCTAGGAACTAGAAAGAGGAGAATATTTAGAATGTTGTAAATATTCTGAGGGATAAAAGAATCGACAAGAATATTTTACTGGAATTGGGCAACTCTAGGAATATTGGAGGATATGGGTTTATAGGATTCTGGGAATATGGGTAGATCGGAGAATCTTGGATTGAGGTCAAAAGGAGTTTTAAGGTTTCGAGAGCGAATAAATCCGAGGACTCCGGGTCTAGGTTTTCAAGGAGATTAGGGTTTCGGGAAGATGACGCCAAACCCTGAAAGAAGAAGATGACTAAGGTTCGAGGTGAGCGAAAGGACGTCAAAAGACTGAAACAGGAACAACCCGAACAAGGGGAAAGAAAAAGATTCTATTTTATATTTAATTAATTACTAAAGTGATCTTTATTACACTAGAATTAATTCTAGAGCTCCGAAAAATTCGACAAAATTTCAGAGAGTTTATTAAATCATGGGGAATTTACCAGAAGTAAATGCCACCACGAAACACAAGATATTTATTATTATAAATACTTAAACGCTTAAAATATTCCGACCAAAACCCCAAGGAATATAAAAGCATCCAGATATTTATTTAGAATTTAAATTTGGGACTTTTAATATTGGAAAATTTCAAAATTTTATTCAAACACTTTCCTAGAAATTTTTTTCAGTGTATTCTTGTATTTCTATTTACCCAAAAACAATTTTTAATTAAGGCGATTTTCAGGGTGTGATAGTGTGGGACTCGTTCAGTTGGCATCAAGCAATCCTGAGGACACTTCGGAAATGCCTTGTCGCAAACCTCCCCCACTTGGCCAGTAAGGGAGTAAGCTCGCGTCATGTGGGTAAAGCGTACACTTCTGCAGAGTACTGAATTGTTTGAACAGCCGTGCCCACGGTCATGGGCGATTTGAAGTGATTCCTCTTGCGTAGTTTTGTTTTTATAAAAGGTTTGTGAAGCAAGTTTGTGGTTAAGAACAGTTATCAGAATCGGCCAGGTCGGCTAATGGATGACCAGTATGTGGTCTGAAACGGTCATGTGTGGATCGGGATGTCAGATGGCATCATAGTTTAGGCTTCCTGAGCGGAAGCAGTATAATGGAGATTATGGATGACTCTGGGAGCCGAAGTTGAGGTGATGAGATGGATGATGTCTTGAATAGGACGAAAGTGAAAAAAAAATAATAGAGGAAAAAGGAGTTGACGTCCTGGAAAGGACGAAAATGAAAATAAACTAATAAATGAGATACACTGAACTGATGTCGAGGTACGGCAGGCGGTAGACTGGACTAAGGAACTTTAATCAATTAAAATGTTGTTTGTCCGCTTGAGTTGTTGCAAAGCGATTCGCGGACAGGATCGAGACGAGAGCCTCTCTCCAATTACACCTGGATCAACCCACATCTAGGGTTTTGGAAAATGTTTTAAAATAAAATGTTGCGAAACAAACCCTAGCCTTCCTTGATGGACTGTATATTCACACATTTTCCCTGACTTGCTGAGTACATCTGTACTCAATCCATTATCTTTCCCCTCCTTCAGGAAGAATAAAGTTGAAGTGAGATTAGGGTTTCTTTTCTAATCCCAAGCCGTTGCTTGTGGATTGGGTTCTCGCTGTGCTGTCGTTCCACTACTACTGTTATGTTTAAAGGTTGCTGCTCAGGGCTTGCCCGAAGTCGCAACATATGAAGGTATAATATATAATTATTTTATTTAGTTGCTATGGTACATCTCGGTTGACCGCGGGTACCAGCAAGATTTCCTGGGACTGGTACCGACAACACGGTTCCGTGGGAGTTGGTTCACGCCAATCTCCTATGGCGCTCTCACTCTGGTGTCATTATATGTGGTACCAGGGTGGGGGTGTTACATGCGTGCCTTGAAGAGGAGATGATGGCTTCGAGTGAGAAAACGTGGTCCTAGAGCAAACTGATGGTCTAGAAGGGGAAATAGAGGGAGAAGGAGAAGAAGGAGAAAAGGTGAGTGGCAGCTCACTGAATGTCTCCTCTTGATCTGCACCGCCGTGAGTTTGCTGGTTTCGTCTTCATCACCCGATCTACACCATCGAGGAGCTCGTCAGCT
This sequence comes from Oryza meyeriana var. granulata, assembly GCA_003991445.1. NCBI lineage: Eukaryota > Viridiplantae > Streptophyta > Magnoliopsida > Poales > Poaceae > Oryza > Oryza meyeriana. Next base: position 30,856 of record RYFJ01002677.1, on the reverse strand, counting down.
TGCCCTGCCTCGATCTGCGCCATCGGGAGCACGCCGGCCCATCCCGCCTATTCTATGTTGTCAGGGAGCTTGCCGGCCTACACAGTGCCACAACCTCAATTTTCGTTGCTGGGGAGCTTGCCGACCCACGCAGCCTCGAACTGCGCCGTGGAGCTCATCCGACGGTGCAGGAGGCAATGAGGTAGGGAGGGAAGGGGGATGAGACGGAGTATAGAGAGGTGACGAGGAGCAAATCGCAGCGAAGCTCGAAGACGAGGAGGAGTGGCGGTATCCGACAATGAGGAGTAGTGGAGGGAGCCAGAGCATCGTGGCGCTCGGGGTAGGAAGAGAAGGGGAATTAGGGGAGAGAGAGGTGGGAGGGTAGAAAAAAAAGAGGAGTGACTGATAGGTGGGTCATAATTTAATTTATAAATAACTTTCCTCTTTAAAGGGCTTCATTAAAAAATACAAAATATCATATTATTTCATGAACTGAAGTAAAAAAAAAGGAAGAACTGACATATATATTTATCTAGCCCCGTCTCAAGCCACAACGCATTATAAAGGAGCTGCAGCTTAAACTGTGCTGTCATCTGCTTTTACTTCTGGTTGGGGACATATTGATTGGGGCACGCTGCATTGCTCATACCTTAGTTACCGTTCGAATCTAAGGGTTGAGCGGAAAACTCCCATCGTTTTTCGTGAGCATGCTTCCCGAACAATTAAATAATATTTTTTAAAAAATTTTCTATATAGATGTTGCTTTAAAAATCATATAAATTCAATTTTCAAGTTTATAATAGCTAATACTCAACTAATCATATGTTAATGGCCCATCTTGTTTTACGTGATGTTCTTCTTCTTTCTCTTACATCACCTTCAAACTAAGCCTTAGCAACAAAAGAATGTGTCACAGATCCTATCAGCCCATGTGGCTCATGTATACTATATACCAGTTGCTTGATAGTCCACCACCTATCCACACCTCCGCAGCCCCCACTAGCGGTTTATGCACTGTTTGAATGAGCTTATGTTAAGTTATTACCTCATTTTTCGTGAGCACACTTCACGAACTGCTAAACGATGCGTCTTTTATAAATACTTTATATATAAAAGTTTCTTTAAAAATTAAATAAATCTATTTGCCAAGTTTGTAATACTCTATCCGTCCCAAAATATAGCTACTTTTAGACTTGGGCACGATTATTAAGGAGAGGTAAAAAGACTATACTATCTCTATTAATGTGTCTTGGTCTTGGTGTTTTGGCTTGGAACAGAAAACGAGGCATAGGTGAGTGTAGGGGTATTTTGGATACTACCCAAAAAAATACTTTTCAAGCTATAAGTTGCTATATTTTAGGATAAAATTTGAACTCTATAAGTTGCTATATTTTAGGATGGAGGGAGTAGCTAAACTCTCAATTACTTATGCACTAATAACTCATCTTATTTTACATATCACGAGCTGATTCAAACGGTGGCCTTAGAGCATCTTCAAGAGAGGTACAAAAATTAGTTTCTAAAAATCTTAGATTGGGACTATACTAAAAAATTTTAAGTTCAAAAAGCTTTACCATCTTCAAGAGAGACCAAAAAATTGGATCTCAAAAATTAGTTTATTAGCCACGTAGGATAGATAGGCCTAACGTTTGCTTGCGATTGTTTTCTTGTGACGATACCATGCCTCGTGTGAACACTGATCACGAGGATCCTCGTTGACATCGCCGCTCCTTGGCGCTAGAGGACATGTCACTGGCCATAGTGCCCTCAGCGGAAGACTTTGCCATCAATCTGTGGAGAAACGGAAGGCCCTATTGATCCCCTAGCCGAACGTATCATTAATCGCGGTCGGTGGGGAGGCAGATCGACGGCGGCTTGCGGCGGTGTGCGGATCAAGCGACCGCGACAAACGTGTAGGTTTGAACAAAAGAACCAAACCTACCAGAGGGGGTGAATGGTAGGAAAAACCAAACAATAAAATCTTTTTGCAGAAATAAAAGAAACCTCTGACCTGGATGAAGTTGTAATATACTACCGTATATCGCCGGTCAGATTGCATACCTGCCGCCGGTCCAATCACCTTGATGCCATCAATCTAACCACCCACGAACAAAGAACACAACTCAACGAAACTATTGAAAGTAGATCAACTTTATTACATCAAGATGTGTCTACAAAGTGCATACAAAGCACTACTCTCTCTCAAAACTAAACTCTAGTTTTTCTCTCTTCCAAAAGCTATGACTCTAGAGCCTTAACTCCTCATCTATTTATACCTAAAACCTTCTACACAAAATAGGAGTAGAACTCCTAATCCTCCTAGAACTCACTCATAGTCCTACTAGGACTCCACTTCTAATTTAAGTAGAACTCAACTCCTCTTTCCATATGCACATAATTCTTCTTATATGCCATATGGAATCTTCACACCCACGTGCATTGATCTCTAGCCTTTAGTATCCCACGTGATCTCCCGATCATCCGAACATCAACTTCTCCCAAGTCGACTCCCGATCCATCACCGGTAATACTCCCGAAATCTTAAGACTCACCGCACATGCAAAAACAAAGAAACCATATTCAAGCACAAGTTCTTTTTCAATTTGACTCGCATTAGTCACACACACTCACACCAACATCGACTTATATTTTTAATAAATTTTCATTAAATAAATAATTTGCAAAGCCAATTGTTCATCACAAAATATTAATCATGACAATGATTTTACAAGACGGTGTAAAAAAATCAGCACGGACAGAAGGCGTCGGGAGGAAGAAAAGGCACGGACAGAGAATTCCTGGTGCATAAGCGGTGAAATTTTTCCGCGAGAGTAGTGATTAGGAACGCCAATAGATTCCCTAAATCTGGCTTACTTTTGGGCTAGGATTGGGCATATGGAATTATTAGGTATAGGTTTAGGTATCTGTTAGAGACCTGCTTTTTAACTTAAATCCCAAAATTTAACTATTGAGAACTTCTTTGGGCCTGTCTTGGAGAATTAGTCCCCAAAACTTTAGATTGGGACCGTCCAAAAAGATTTTGGGCTTAAAAAGCTTTGCCATCTCCAAGAGAAACCCAAAAATTAAATCCTAAAAATTAGTTTTTGGTTACATTGGATAGATGGGTCCAGCGTTTGCTTGCGATCGTTTTCTTTTAACGATACCGTACCCCCGTGCGAACATCGATCGAGAGGATTTTCGTTGACGCTGTCGCTCCTTAGCGCCAAAGAACACGTCGTAGGCCATAGTACCCTTGACGAAAGACATTATTGCCAGCCTGTGGAAAAACGGAAGACCTTATCGATTTCCTAGCCAAACGTGTCATTAATCGCGACCGGTGGAGAGGCAGATCAACGACAACCTGTGGCGGTGTGCAGATCAAGCGACCGCGACAGGTGGCGTAAAAAAATCGGCATGGACAAAAAACGTCAGGAGGAAGAAAAGACACGGGCGGGGAATTCCTGACGCGTAAGTGATAAAATTTTCCCGTGGGAACAGTGATTAAAGACGTCAATAAGTTCCTCAAATCTAGCTCACTTTTAGGCTTGGATGTCTATTTTCTAATATAAATCCTAAAATTTAACTTGTGATAATCTCTTTGGCTCTCTCTCGAAGCTGCTCAGCTCGTCTCGTTCGCGGGGCCAGCTGCCTGGACGACAGCGTGCGGCGCGCGGTACACGACTCGAGCCGCGTGTGCCGTCTCCGAGATGGCGCCAGCCAGTTCGGCCACGAGCAGACGTTGACGCCATTGACGTCACGCCGAACACTCGGCTCACCCGTGCCGTATGATACCACCACCACAAGGACGCAACCCCGACGGGCGCTGCGGATTCGGCAGCAACGTCGGCTGATTCTGCTATGCCACGAGTGACCAAGTTGCCAGGAATTGTCACCGATCAGCTGATCGTACAGACGGTTCCGCAGTATCACACAGCACCATATTCTCTCCGTCTCCGGGGGTAGGACGCGCTCGCCGACCTCAGAGCGTGAGTCAAAATGGCATGCTTGTCCATACTTCCATTGACTTGTGCGTGCAATGCGAGAGCAGTAACGAAACACGGAGGCCGGGAGGCGATAAACATGTGCACGCGCGATACTACTACAGGTTACCACCCTGCTACGGTGGCTAGCTGCCTTTCATGTCAACTGTACGTTATCGTCACTTGTATATGTGGTATCACTAGGGATATGCCCAATAATGTTGGACCCAAGAAACTGAAAGCGCAAGAGATATTTGCCCTCTTTTATTTTATTGAGGCACTACAGTTGAATAGATATACTACTAAACATATTTTATATCGCTATAGTCGCTGCCGGGTGGATGACATGCGTTATCGAGGGTATTGGATCCAATGATTTTCCGGCTCTTTTATTGGATAAGAAAAATAATCTTTTGACTTGGCTGTTAGTTTGGCCACAACCAGTTCTCTAGTTCACAGTTGAAAAAAGAAGCTCTCTTTCTACTCCACTTCTTGCCAACAAGCACAAACCAAATCCAAGATATCGTTCTTAATTAGTGCAACCCACGAGTGCAAAATGCGGAAGAGCCAAGTCTTATCTTATCCCCTGCTCCCTAAACTAGTGTCTTAATTGAGCTTTTGCGGCACATAACACACTCAGAGATTACTTTGACCATGACTGCTGCTCCTGTACGATTACTTTGCGTTTCTTTCGTCTTTTCGCCGACTTGGCTAGCGACACTTTACTTTTTTTTTTGTTTATTTCAACTGTTAAACTAGTGGCATGTGCATATAAGTTAAGCTATTTACTCGGAGTTAGGACTGAATGACTGACTGGCCACTTGCGCAGAGTGCGCTGGTATTTTAGATGTTAAGCTTCTTGAGCCAATCATAAGGTAGTGTGTGTGTGTGACTAGGGTAAAGTGATCAAAGTCGTCCGTTCCTTTTGCTGGTATCTCGTTTCACATGTTTTCAATTTACTTTTTGTTAAAAAAGAGAGTATCAGTTAAAATATGTCAAAGGAAGTCATGCAAGAAAGCAAACAGAAGAAAGGGCAAATACAATAACAGTTCTTTGGAGGAAGATCAACGTCTCAAAGAGTCAAAGTACCGAGGATAACTGGATAGCACATGCTCGGTTTATTGGAAGAGGAATTCAGGATTTGTCGCCTTTGAAAAGGCCAATTCACACGATTGAAACGGGCTGTAAAAAGAGCTTCCATCTTAGTAGTAATATTCTTCTTTTTTTTAGATCTTAGCAGTAATATTCTGAACAAGGTGCTTATCTCCGGTGTTTATTAATTTGGTAGTAGTAGATCAATATTGATTTACTAGATGTATTCGACTTATAGGTTTTCTAAAAAAAATTTCTCGAATACATCTAGTAGTCATCTACCACCGACAGAAGGTTTTTTTACCCGATACACAAGGACATCTTATACAGCAGTTGTTAAATATATAAATACGGAGTATCATAGATTCATAGTATCTTGTATTTTTACTGTAGCAGTTACACCGTGCAAAGAGCGTTTTTAAAGCCGTGTTAACGAAATGAATGCAGATCCATGTTGCAGTCCTGCAGAGATGATGAACCATGGCACTGATGATATTGCTGGTATACCATCCACTTGCTAAATTGAAAAGCTTTGTCAAATTACTCAGGATCAGAATCTTTGTCGACCATAGTTGGGGAGCAAGACATTCGGATCCTCTCAATTGAAGCTAAATTGCAATTCTTATTCTCACTTCACAAAATGTACAAAGCTAAAAGCTGCAGTCATCCACTTGCAAACCAGGATCTCTAACTCCAAGTTTTCCCAAATGCTATCCATTTCCAGCTAGCTAGGCACTAAAGTCTAGCAAGCAAACGAGAAATTTAACCATCTCAGGGTTATGGATTGGTCAATTTCTATGTTCCTCTTCTAGCTCTAGCCCGGAATCTCCGGAGCGCGCGCCGCGGCGGCGGCATGCGCTTCTATGGCAAGAAGGGCGGAACCTCGCTGTAGTGTGTCGGCTTCCAGACCGTGCCGGCGGCGTCGGCTGGCTCCGGCCGCGCGCCGCAGCGCTGGCATCGCTCGCCTGGGGGAAGCTGGAGGACGAGGATCCGGCGGCACGAGGGGCAGGAGGAGTGCCCGCGCAGCCACTTGTCGACGCAGGCGGCGTGGAACGCGTGGCCGCACTGGGGCAGCACGCGCATGGCGTCGCCGTGCTCGAAGTCGGAGAGGCAGATGGCGCACTCGGACTGCTCCTGCTCCTCCTCCCCCTCCCCCGCCTTGCTGCTGCTGGAGACGTACTCGACGGTGGGGATCGCGCGGAGCACCGCCTTCTTGACGCCCCTGTTGGCGGCGGCCGCGTCGGCGCCGCCGCGGCGTGAGCACGCGCAGCGCGCCACCAGGCCGATGCCGAGCACGCAGATGAGCGCGCAGAGGAGCGAGGCGAGGATGATGACGATGTCCCTGTCGTCGGCGATGGAGCCGCCCAGCACCGGCGGGGCCGCGGCCGCCTGCTCTAGAAGCTTCCTCGCCATGGACTGCATCCTTCGGGTTCGGGGTTGGACGGGTGGCGCTGGCGCGGGTCACGGGCTTATCGTTGCGTTGCGGGGAGAGAAGGTGACAAGTGCGTGTGAGAAGCTCAGCTCGGAGTCCTTGGCTTATATAGAAGCAAAGCCATCTCTGCCTTTTTCCTTGCCTTTTTGAAGGAACGGATAAAGTAAACCGCGGTGTTTCAGGGTTGGCAAGAATAGGGGCAGCGAGATCGTTGGTTTCGCGAAGGACAGTGGGCTACCTTCTAAATCCGGTAGGCCGCAGTAATACCAAAAAATAAATAATCTTTTCTGCTCTGTTCGATACTTCGATCATGTTACTTAGGTACATTGTTGATGGAGCAGGACTGACGTCTAGGCAAAGATGATGTTTTTTTACTTCGATATATTTCCTAAAACTGATTGCGTGTACTGTTTGTAGTAAAAAAATATTCTTATAATATAATATGATACTGTAGAATGAATTACTTGTATTATTTCTTAACAACTTTTCTGCCAATATTTTTATCTGTTATAGGTGTGTATTAATGGTTGATGCATGCTGGTTAATAAAATTTGGGGTTTTTTTTTCAAATGTTGCATGAAAATACTAATACATTATTATGAATCAGTTTTATTTTAATTTTTTAAAAGAGCCATAATGATTAAATTTGGTAGTTAGATTATTATTTTCTTCATGGATTGATTTTTTAAGTACCATCTTAATGGTGTCGAATCCAAATAACATTCTTATAAAATGTGACAAATATAAGTGTTATCATTAGAACAAATTGATCCACAGTTGTTTTAATTAATGAAACATCATATATAAACATCGTTTGTACTACAGGTTCCTCTAGATAACCACACGAGGTATGAATCTTAATTTTAATATTGTCGCTATGAACAAAACAACAGCAACCTCGTATCTTAATAAACTCAATTGTGGATAAGCTCGGACCCCTCAAATTCAATCTTCTCATTTGCTTCAGCAACCGATCTTCCCCTCCGATTCCTTGCTTAAATGATTAATGTAGCAGTGGCTTGTTCCATCCCTCGGGTCACCACCTATGCTTTAGTACCAACAAACCAACGGATAACCTTCGTTCCTGCTATAGGCAAGGGTAGTTCGGCCCCGGCCAGACGACGCGCACCACGGGTGCACCCAAAAACCCCCACACGACCCCCTCAAATGGCAATAGCCAAGGGTTGCCCGGCAATCTCCGGATGGGTGTGCGTCGGCGTCACACGCCACGCGCGCTTCGGTTACAAGTTTTCCACTTCGGTTTCAGCCCGGGGCGGTGCGCGCCGTCCTTCCACCACCTTTGCCTGGCCCCCCGCTAATCTCGCTCCCGGCCCCTCTGCATCGTCCGTTTCGAGCAACGGACGGTTCGGTTGGAAAAGCGGACATCCGAAAGGGGCACTGGACAGTAGTAGCGGTGAAGCAGCGGTGATCACGACAGCATCGGAAGGTGTTTGCACGTTTTGCAGTGTCGCCGCCTGTACGCTCGCTTTTCCCTTGCCCATTCCGAGTGTTACCTGGAGGGGGAATACTTAGGAGGGAGAGAGAGACAGCGACGGCAAAAAATACGTGTGGCATGGCCGGGCGGAAGGCAGGAACGAGAATTCTGGGTCGGGTCGTGTTCACGACGTGTGGCGCGAGGGGAGCCAATCTTTAACGCCGGCGCCGGTAAAGCAGCGGGTGGAAGGTGGTCTCGTCCAGGGGTGGCCTACGCGGGTCGCGGGCCACGCACGCCGTTCGCGTGGGATGACCGGTTCCCTTCCGCGAATGGTTGATGCCTTGATGGCTCCCGAATCCGCGGCGTCCTAGTGCGGTGGTGGACGCCGACTTGCTCGAACTCGGTGCGAAGAGACCCCGTCCGTCGCCCCCGCGGCCTGAACTGTGTCCATATAGCAACCGGGCCACTTCTTTTCTTTTCTTTTCTAACTGCAAAAGCGTACGGTCGCCGAACCGAGAGACCTTGGTAGGTTCAGTTGCCTCTTGCCGGCTTGCGACGCGACACGTAGCGTGGTACCGATGCTGCACTGCATAAAATTGAATCTGAACCCTGCATCATACGTCCTGCACTGACGAATTGACGATAGCGGCCTGTTTGCTACTTTGCTGTTGCGTCTCGTTCGCGTAAATGCGGATCCACACCGAGATTTCTTTGGTACGCGGCACACGGCACACGGCATGCAAACGATGATGCCCAGTCGCGGCCTAAAGGACTAAAAGAGGTATGCTCGAGACATTGGCTCGGAATGGCACTAGGCAGTTGAGCAGAGGTCGATTTTCCGCCTACCTTCTCCAGCTTTTCAATGGCGCATCCAGACGACGCAGGTTTTACATGGCTCTGAAATGCAGGGAGAATCGAATCCATGGGGAAGGCACGGTCACTTTTGTCTTTCACCACATGGTCACGGTGATCGCATTTCACCACGAAAAACGTCTTTATCACGTGCCGGGAGGAGGCCGTTGTGATTTATTCGAGAGTTGAAGAGGACCAAATCTTCACATATACCCACCACTTAGTTTATTCCTTCGCACGGATTGCATGACTGAGCTCCTATGGAAAGGAGAAAAAAACATAAAAGGGGACATTGCCTAGTGGCATGGGATACGGTACTATTGCAAAAACAACAAGGAGGCTTGGGCATCAGGGATTTAAGAGCCCACAATAAGACTCTTTTACTAAAGATAGGAAATAATCTCTTATCTGGAGTGAATGAACCGATCTACACGTCGAGAAAGATATTTGCAGAATTCGATCCCGCTAATGCCTAGGCAATCTGATACACCAGTTTGAAGAAACACTGTCTCCAGCTTACAGTTGCTAATATCAACAACCAAGGTGATTATAGGGGATGGAAAGACCACTTTTCTCGAAGGATCTTTGGACAACATGCCGATTTTGTACCGACTTCCTCATAATCTTCTCATTTGCCATAAACCCAGATTGCACTGTATCATCCCAATTCAGTGAGGAATCCTGGCAGCTCACACTACACCCCAACCTGTCGTACCAAGCCCTTGACGAATTACACAGATTGCGGCAAATTCTTGATGATATACAGATCAATACAGACATAGCAGACAAAAGAAAACTATGCTCTCCGGCTACGACGGTATCTACTTCAGCTATATATCAGCTGCTAACCTTTCATGGGACCTTGTGGAGAGAAGCAGAGTTTATATGGATTAGAACCATCCCAAATACATGTAAAATATTCCTATGGCTAGCTTTTAGGGATTGCCTAAAAACCAAAGCAAATATGACTAAGAAGAAATGGGGGGAGAACCCACATTGTGACATTTGTCCTGCTTGGGAGACAACCGACCACATTATTTGCGATGCCAACCAGCTACCAGGTTATGGGAAAAACTAGGATTGCTGACTCTGGTCAACACATCGGAAACATCCTCAAAACTATGGCCAGTGTAGTTTGCAGCTTGTGCTCGCGTCCCGTGGAAGACGAGAAACAGTAGGATCTTTGAAGGACGAAATTTCCACTTTTCAACTCTACTGTGCCAAATTACTGAAGCTCTTGAGCTCTGGAGCTATCGAGGCAAGACTGAAGAACAAACGAAAATTAACCTTTGGGTGCAGTAATTGTGTTAATTACCACCACAGTGTGTCACTTTTTTTTTCTGTACATATTGTTCGCTGCTTCTCTTCTTATCTCCCGTTTCCCTTTTGTATATCCTCCGCCTCAACCCTGTTGCCTTTTATTTTCTGTACTCCCTCTCTGTTCTTGTAACTTCTCTGTCCGGTTTATTAATGAAAATGACTATAAGGTAGAGCTGGATCTACCTTCTTTATGTCAAAAAAAAAAAACATGAGTGAGCTCCTGAGAAGGGTGTGCAAAAGTTGGCTGTAAAATATGATTGAAGCCACCGAGATATATACTCGCGGACAGGTCAGTAAGTGGGCAACGCTCTCATAAGGATTCAAGATAACCTTGACATTTGACATGCCGCAGAACATCAGCCATAGAATTACATGATAATCTCTTGGTGATTGGAAGGGAGAGCAAAACCATATTAGTACGTGACTGATAGGATTTGTGGTTATCGAGAGCATTGAGGATAACCAACCAGATGAATCTGATATTGTCAATCAAGAAGCCCATCTAGTTTGGCAAATTCTTGTGGCCCTCTTTTTCCTTATGAACGGAAGATTTTGCATGATTTTGTATTAAAATCATCGGTACCTACATTAATCTCAATTTCCACCTGAATAGCAGAAAAATCATAGCCTACGATCGATCTGATGTAAGAACTAAGAACTATACATTGAATAAACCAGCAGCGCAACAATTGTTTCAGAAGACTACTCCGAAAACAGTTTATTCAAGGTAGCCTAGAGAGATGATCTTTCTGGGGATCACTGGGAACGAACACCGGGAGCTGATGCGGCCGAGAAGCACCAGCGCGTTGGCTCGAACCGCCAGGATCTCTGAAACTTCTTGTTGAAGGATCTGTCATCAGAGGTTCACCAAAGAATATAGACTGTCCAGTGTACAGAAGGTCAGTATGGGACAAACGAGAGCTGGATCCTTGGTTTGCCTGGGAAGACACGAAGCGGCCAGCTTCGTGATCCCAGTAAACAGATGAGCGAGAACATCTTTCTGCGTTCGGTGCACCAAACCTCCTTGTGTTGATCTCTGAGGCAGACGCTTCATTGACACTACTTGCGGCCGCTGAGAATGGAGACCTGTTCGCTGATGTCTGGTAAATTGGATTGAAATGCTTCGCAGGATGGTGCTCTGAAATTGGTGTTGGAGCCTGAGAGTTGCTTTGAAAGCTGCTCGGTGTCTGGGGATACAGCTCAATATCATCTGCACTTGCTCTGCTAGGTGGATAAGAGGACTTGTACTGAGAATTCAGGACAAACCGAGTGTTGATGTGGTTTCCAATATCAGCACTCATGATACTGCTTCTGCAGCTGACGTTGTCACTGGAGCACCGGTCTGCCTCATATTGGGCACGGGTATTGACTGGTTTCAGCACAGATGAAGAGGCTCTGGCTCTTGCTGCTGCTTTCATGGCCTCGTTTGAATCCAGTTTTGCAAGCTTCCATGCGCTAATGCGCACGGGGAGTTTAGGATGATGTTTGGCTCTTTCAATCGGGTTCATGCTATCAGGATCAACAGTTGAAGGTACTCGTCCAGGTTCCAGGTGTGGGATGATTTCATCCTGTGGTGTGACGCAGGCAGAATCAAATATATGCAGAACTTTTCTCAAAAGGTAATAGATAAATTCAACTTCAAATTGCGTGATGTGATGCTATGCAGACAGGATCAAACATATGCAGAATTTTCCTCAAAAGATAATAGATAAATACAACCTACAAATAAAGACAACTATGAATGGACCATTGAGGATGACTCTTAAGCAACAGTTTAAATACATTAACTAAAAAACTGTGCAACGTTTCTGATAAGGTTTGTTGGAGTTAAAAGCATAAGTCCATTGAAAAAGAATACTACATAGTGAATTACCGTGCTTCCAATGACAGAACACAAACACTGGATAATTAAGTGATCAACTACCATAAAAGTTGACATCGACTAGAAGTAATACTGGACAGAATTCATACCTGGTCAATAAATATGCGTGGTGGGGTGCACCACGCACCTTTGTAGTGCCGTGCGAATGAGCTCCCGCTGAAAGCAGTCGGTGCAGAACTCAGTGGAGATGATGGCAAGCTTTGTTGTTCATCATTGACAGAAGGACCAGGAGGTTCACTCTGAGCCCTCATTGCCACAACATATTCATAAGTTGTGATGCCCTGCAAAAAAAGTGGTGCAAAAAAGCCATATCATATTCCATCCATGGAGGAAAATGTGCCTAAAGCTTCATGGCGAGTAAAGTCACCAACCTTCCGGATTAATATCATATGGAAGAAGAATAGCTCCCCCAGTGGAACTGAAGCAAGCATCGAAAGAGCTGTACCCAGGGCCTGAAGACAGGGACGTCTTTCTAGTTAATCCTTTACATTCTTAATCGATGTTATACACTTTGCTCAAAAGATATATATTGTGCACAAAAAGGTAATCCGCAATAGAGGTAAAATGCTGTAACTATGAAAAAGAGCAGAATGATCACGTTTTTCATCATCAACGTCACATTCTTCAGCAATGAGACCCTTGCTCTATTCTTAGTGCATAAGTGCAGGGTTGAGAAGCCACTTCTATTCTCGTATAAGAGCCAGACCTAAAATACTAATTAGTTTATCATACTTCTGGGAGCAAAAACTTCCAGTATGATATGCAGCAGCTGCAGCTTGCACTTGGCAGTGGAAATGTTTGCTCACAGCTGCTGTGACATTCTGTTCCTTTGCCTTGAAACAAGACTAGTTCTATTTACTAAGTAAACTCCACCATCTTATTCATCACAACAGCAATATTACACAAAATACTACCAATTTGATTCTGCACCTTACAAATTGTCAAACTTTACAAGTAATCATGCTGAAATCCAAATACACATGAAAATTACTGCAACTATATGCCTCAAAATTAAAGGATCACACTCACCACTATCGCTGCAAAGAGTGCTCGTGAAAGACCATACCCAAGCTTTTCCCCTATCTGATCTTCAATGGCCGTTTTGTCAGTGAAGCAACGAACAAAAACAGCAAGACCAACTCCGCACTCAACAGCAAGCTTTATGCATTTAAGATTATAAACAATCACAATTAGAAAAATGAAAAAAAATGCTTCCAGAACACCAAATCCACACAAGACACAAGCTTCTCAGCAGTCAAAAGAATATATACATCGATAGAAATATTAATACTGGTTAGATTATTTTACATACCCAAGCAAGACTCACAGCCATAAGGCACAGAAATGTGACATAGTTTTTTCTTCCAACACAATTGTTCAGCCACTGCATCAGAAATACCAAAACAACATCAGAATGGCTATGTCACAAACTAAAGCGAAAGGGCAAAAAGACAAGTGAAGTTTGTGAAACAGAAGCTTTGACATAAATACCTACCCGGCAATGATGATCAAAACCATCAACACATTTGTCACAACTTCGACAATGTTTACTATTTTTGCGCACCTATATCAGTATACAAGGAAAAGGTACTGAGTATGGACCGAAACTTTGCGTTATTAGCATATCTGTGTAAACAGAATTTAACATGGACACCAGTGAATGAAAAACTGCTGCAAACAAATATATTAAATGCTCTCTACTCATAATCCATTAATATTTCAGAAGTACCAAAATAGATAAGCAGCACAAAATGTTGATGACACTAACAATAACTGTTAAGCAGACAGGTAAACTTGAATCAATGGATGCAGCAGTTAAGTATTTACAGTTCAATTATTTTTCAAAATACCAAGTCCATAATACAGTGTTGGAAAAAGAGGAGAAAATAAATAGGACGTCTTTAAAATGGTATGCTCTGCACATGCTAAGGATGGAGCTGGGCATAAGTACCTCTGCATTGCAAAGGGTGCAAAAGAGTGCCTCCTCGCCATAATCTTCTTGTTGGTAAGCTTCGTCTTCTTTGCGACAATCCTCTTTCACAAACACAGCACAACAAAAACAACTAGCTCCTAAACATGGTTTGTGCTTTTGGATATCGTCATAGGTTCTCGATTCTGATTTGGCCGTCTCTTCTTGAGCATCTAAGTTTGCTTTCGACCAAAACAAGATGCTACATCAGTATAACATGTGTCTACTACTAAATGAATTACATCAAAACTTCAAGTATTAGTGCATACCTTCTGACTTATAGGTTAGAGCACCATCGACAGTAATCATGATTCCAGGATCAGCAGGATCAATAGCAGTACATCTAACATACAGAATCAGCACCAATAAGGCCTGAAATGTCAGAAATGGACATCAAACGCTTGTCAAACAAAATCTAACTCCTCCACAATTCAATGTGTGAATGGGAAGTAGAACCTTACCAGAAAACTATAAACACCTATTGCGATAAATTGATACAAGTCCTTCCCAAGAAATGGTGAAAAGAAAGCGTAGAATTCTATACACAACAAGAAGAACACTGTTATAGCTACCACCTGCAAAAAGGGAAAAAAAAAGGTTATCCAAGAACTTCCTTTGATAAGAGGTAAATATAAGATAGCTTGCAACAACATCGCTGCATCAGCATAGGAAAGGAAGTACAAGATCCAACTAAGAGACCACATTTTCGGCAGATAAAGAAAAGTAGAAGACTAAGAGTCCAAGGTCCCCAGACATACAAACATTGAGTATTTCAAGTGCTTGAGGTGTGAGGTTTATAGGCAGAAAACTTTTTCTTTTTACACAAGATAACCATGCAAGTCGGATCTTATAGGCTTTTAAAGATGAAATCACATTTGGCACTTCCCTCTTTGTTTGATCTCCAGAACATCTAATCTTTAGTGAGGGAGGGCAGATAAATTGATAAAATAACACAGACCAGAGCCATGACTAAGAATGCACATAATTTGGTCTAAACTTTAGCTGGGATAAACTACAGTTCTTCAATGAATCCAGATAAATTATTGCACGAGACACATTAAACAGAGCTGAAAAAGCGGATATAACTGGGGACTGTAGGCTAACAAATTAATAAGCACTAACAACTTGACGCTCAAACTGCCATTCAGATTATTATCCTCAAGACTTTGGTTAAATGAATCTAATTTGATTTCACTCCATTATATCACTTAGTTGAAGCAGGGATAATTGTTGACAAGAAGAATTTAATGATCGAAGAAAAAGGATGGTTCTAGCATAAAACTAGGCAACGTAGCAGCATGAAGCTTGCTCCACATGCAACAAATAATACTAAGAAATATATAAAAACAGAAAGAAAAAGAAATGGATGTTTTTCGAGAATGGCAAGACCGACGGCACCGAACTGAACACCTCATCATTTCAAACATGGATGCATCTGTTCTATTCTAAACGGATAGCATAGAAAGGAAACTAAAATTATGCATATGAAAAATGAACCAGAAATCACGAGTCCACAGATATCCTAATGTTTAACACAGGGATGAGAAACTAATCAAATCGGAGGCCCTCAAAAAAGAAAAATTCAAACCAGAGAGTCTGTAATGCAAAGTGCGAACAGGAAGAAGACAAAAGGTGAGTTAGGGGCCTAGGGGAACTCCAAAGTCCAGGGCCGCGCATCACATCAGAGAAGAAAGAGCAGACGAAACCAACAGAGAACGAACAAAAAGTACCGCTTTTATCGCCAAAGCGACATGCCAGATCAAATCAGACATATATAGCGCACGGTCCCAGGACGTAGCATAGCATAAAATTCAGGTAACATAACCATTAAGAAAATCAAATCGAAGTACAGCATCGCGTCAAAACAGCAGAAGCAAATCAAATCCTCGTACTGAAGTACTAGTGTGGTTTCTAGAATCTAGAGTACAGAGTGAATTCGCGTAAGCACGAAAAAATTCAGGTAAAGCAACCCATCGCATCAAGCACATGCATACATATGGAACAAAATACTCTTCCATCATCTAAAAGACCATTGGGAACAGGATTTAAGAGTCGAGAAGGGAGCAAAACATCAGATCAAATCAAACAACGCGTATCAGTATATCAACTCATTATAACCTAAACACACTAGTGTCGCGTAAGTATAGCACCAGCGACGAGCTCTGCTCATCAGAACACGGAATGGCAAAACGTTCGCAGTCGCGCGGCGAGATCCGCAGCCACATTGCGCGTACGAGCACAGACAGCGGGAGGTGAGAGTGAGACGATACGCAGGCGCGAGCTCACCTGCAGGGTGTGGGCGGGGAGCTGCCACCCGTGACGCCGCGCCATGGAGGCGGCGGCGGTAGTGACGTCCTCGGGATCAGCGGCGCGGCGGCTGCATTCGGGGCGCGAGATCCCGCGCGCCCCCGCGCGGCGGCAAACCCTAGCGCACCAGTACGGCTCTCCTCTGGGCTCTCGGCGCAGGTGTCCGTGCCAGTCAGGCACTCAGGCGAGAGAGAGAGAGAGAGAGTACTGCACTGGAGAAGGCAGGAGGTGAACGGAGACGGAGAGGAGAGAGAGTGGTGGGTTTTTCAGTCTTGGATTCTCCTCATGGGCCGTCCTCTCCTTCGCCGTACGGTATACTCGCTGTTGGTGCCTGGGCCCCACCGTGAATCTGAAGAGTGAAGGCCCTTTCGTTTCCGATTTGTTTTTTTAAAAACGATCTCATTCCCATTTTAAGAAAACTTTTAAATTAAATCATTAAATATACTGTGATAATTGAAAAAACCGGCTTTGCATGCACACATTAGTCCTCAGTCATAAATTTTTTGACTTTTATAATAAAATTTGGTTAAACTTTTAACACTTTAATCGTATATAATTTCTAAAACGTTTTGTTTAAAAATATATGATGTACATAGATTCACATTGAGGAATAATATTGTAATATAATAAATTTATTAGATCTTATAAATTTATTCTAGTGTAAAGTTTAACCAAATTTGATCCTAACATCAAATATTTTATGACAGCAGAACGTAATTTTGAAATTTCTTGTTCAAGAGGGTACGGTCTTAGTATGCAAAATTCGGTGCTTAGATATCCTTATCCCCAATGGCATCCAGTTGATCACAACCATTGTTTCTTCCCTAGGAGAGGTTGCGGTGATCTGCCCTGGGAATATGTTCGGTACAATTTTATTTTGGAGACAATCTGCATGGTAGATTAAACTACGTAGAGTCCATGACCTTTTCACCTAAGCTATACAATGTATACATATAGACAGACCAAAGGGAATAAGAATACAGAGTACACCAATATGCTGCTACACCGTGGACCTTTGTTTCTGTGCTCTCCCCTATCCCGGCACATGGAGGAGGCTGCAATTTGCAGCGACGTGATTGATATAATAATGCAACTGCCGATGCCGCAATCACCCAAGACAAAACTGCAGGGTTCTGCACAAAAACGAAATCATTTTCGATCAACCAGGCAGTTGACATCCCGTTTCCCTGTGCACATTATCAGACATGGCGAATAATGCGTTGAGCCGGACACGGATCGTTGTTCACTTTTTTTTTGGAAGAACATAATCGAATCGCGCCCGTGATGCGGTGGATGACCTGCTCCCTTCTCGTCTCTGTGGGAATTAGTATTACTTTTTGTTAACTTGTGAGAATTATTCTTGATTTGGGCATATTTGTGCTGCCTAAACTAATGTAACACACATGTGGACGGCTTCGCTTTTGTTGCACGTCAATATCCTCAACACCAACAGGTACGTGAAGCTGGCGTGCGACACTTCCCAAAATGATTTGACACGAAGATTTTGGCGTTCTTGAGACAGTTTCAGTTCCAAAAGCAGCAGGCTTTTGTTTGATTATTCGTTGGCGTAGTGCTCTTGGCCTTTCTCTGCTTGGCCTTTTGTGTTATACTGTAGATATTTTTTCAGAGTTTACGAGGGAACACACGAACATGTCAGGTTAGCTACTACTAGTAAACAAGCACCGTCGCAGCGTCAGGCTTCTGCAGATGATAATCCACAGTTCAGAACTGCAGGATGTACGCACAGTGGGTACGTGTTGCACAATACAGAGCCATGAATGTATTTGCTGTTGGTTGCACATCATCCAGCTATCTCGAATAGTATCACCACGGGCTCGTCTTTATAGCTGCAGCCTATGGACAACTCACGGTCACGAGCAAGCAACCAATTAGGATGAGAGAATGAGCTCCCAGTGAAGAAGAAAAGCTGCGCCGCTAGCCGAGACAGTTGAGTGAATCATGCTCGTCCTCATCATGGGCGCGTGCCTCCACCATCAATCCGTCATGGTTTACATGGGGAAAACGCCGCAGAGCGCCAGAGAGTCGAGTTCGAGCTAGTGCTCTTAACTTCTACAGGTGAGTCAGAACTTGGAATTTTTTTAATTTTTATATTTATTTATTAAAAGATTTGCAAAAATAGATTTTTGTTTGAAAAAATTACAAAAATAGACTCCCGCCGTTCTCTGGGAGGGCGATTTTTTTATGACGCCGCCGACGGCCGTCAGCTATTTTGCAGGCGGGCCCCCGGCCTCCCAAAAACCGCCCTCTCAGAGGGCGGCAAGGGGGCCGCCTGCAAAATGCGCCCGGGGCCGGCCATTTTACAGGCGGCCCCCTTGCCGCCCTCTGGGTGGGCGGTTTTTGGCTTGCCGCCCAACTAGAGGGCGGTATTTAGCGTTAATGTCCGGACCGTCCGGACCCTATCCGGACAGTCCGGACCAACATGCCGAAAAAAAAGAAAAAAATTGATTTAGAAAAATTAATTTTCGAAATCAATTTTTATGTGAGTACCGGCTGCTGTCACTATTTCCTAGGCTCATACTGTTGCCGCTTCCTGGCCGCGCCGTCCTCACACAGTAGTTGCATCGCTAGTTGGATATCAATAGGTTTGTATGATAGTTAATGTGTGTTCGGTTGTCACCGCTCGGAATGTACTTTGGTCGTGAAGTTGACACTCGAAAATTCATATTTTTGATCAGATTCGTCAGAAACGTAGATCGTGAGAAATACGTCGTTTGATCGATGAGCGTAAACGAAGTAAAGTGGTTTCATCAGGAAACGTAGAATTAATAAAACATTATATACAACAGACAAACTATTACAGATACAAAGTACTACGGGCCCGGACCGTAACAATGTTTATAGCATTGTTACATGACAATAAAAAACAACAGTACGATACATGTCATTCTACAACAAAGATCAAGTATAGACTTTACACTACACCCCAGCACCACCAATTGTTCGAGAACGTCTAAGACGGGGTCGTCTTGAAGTTGTGCCTTCACCTGTAGGACGACTACCATCAGCGGCTGAACCCGATGGTCCAGCTTCTGCCGCACTTGGACCGGCTGGATCCTTTGGACATTTCTTATAGGTATGACCTGTTTGGTCACACTTTGAGCAACGTTTAAGTCTTCCACCGGCTTCTGACTCATCCATGTCATTACGGATGCGTCTTGTCTTGCGGCGACCTTTTTTAGTCCTCAATTTTGTTGGGTCAGGAATGTAGATAGCTTGAGGATTCTCCGTAGTAAATGTCTCCGCTATACCGAAACCGTATATCTCTCCACTCCAGGTATTATAGATTGCTTCTTTTCTGAAATAAGGTGAGACAAAATAACGTGCTTCGATTCCAGACTCACCGCTCGCGGCAATCACATGGGAACATGGCTTGTGGAGCAGAGTAGGTTTTCGGCACGAGCACTTGCAGGTCCCGTCTTCTTTGAGCACACACTCCTGCACAACTCTTTTACGGTAGATTCCGCGCATGCCCTTGTCGACACACAATATTTCAAATCTGTGTTCTTGTGTGCCTTGAGGTAGAGCACGATGTCTTCGGGCCTTATTACTTTTATCTTGCAGGTACTTAGTGAGCAGCGTTCCAAAGAAAAGATTATTATCCGTCATTGAGGGGCCAGCTGCTCTGAACCGATCTCTAAAGTACTTGCATGTGCCATGCAAGATAAATTCAACTATGCCAACAAGTGGGAGCCCTCGAACACCACGCATCACCCAGTTATAGACCTCTGCCAAATTTGTGGTCATTATGTCAAATCGAGAACCATCCTTGTCATACAACAATGTCCATTTCTCCTTTGGCTCATTCTCAATCCAATCTGAAAATTTTCTAATTGAGGATGCAGACCTTCTTCTCATATGAAGTCCGTCAGTTGATAGAGGTTCAAGAGCTTGTAGAGCCTCATCCCCTCCAATGGTAGCCCTCCTGGACTGCTCATCTGTTTGTTTAGAGGTCAGCTCATCCAACCTCCTCCAAAGCTCCTTGAATTTCTTCTCTTGATTCTGGGCGCAAAGCCTCTTGAAAAGATCCATAAGGTGCTTATTTCTAAACTGTTTGTAGAAATTAGCACCCATATGACGCATGCACCATCTGCTTTGTACATCAGACCACCTTGGTGGGTATCCCTTCTCAATACTTCCATCTCTCAGTTCCTCAATTGCACGCAGCAAGCCGGAGTTACGGTCATGTATGAGGCATACGTCTGGTCTCATCCGTACAACTGCTGTCTTAACCCTTTCTAGGAACCAATACCAGCTATCAGTGTTCTCACTCTCAACAAAAGCGAAAGCCACCGGTAGAACTTGGTTGTTTCCATCAACTCCAATTGCTGTTAATAGCTGTCCTCTATATTTTCCAGTCAGAAATGTCCATCGATGCAGAGGATAGGACGACAATGGATAAATGCTGAATGCAAGCACCTAGTGTAAAAAATACACGTTGCAACACACTTTTATTACCATGGTCAATTGATGGAAAGGCTTTCAGGTCATAGCACGTCTCCGGATTCCTCTGAAGAATACAGCCTAATAGACGAGGCAAATTATCATAAGATGCTTCAAATGTGCCAAACCTCATCTCTACAACCTTCTGTTTTGCCCTCCAAGCCTTATCATAGCTAATTGTATATTTGAATTTCTCTTCAATATGCCTAACGATTGACCTTGGTTCGTACCCTAGATTGTTGACAATATGAGAGTAATCTCTGTTGCAACAAATGCCAGAGGTCATGTTTCTATGAATATGTTTCAACACCTGTCAAGTAACATGAATGCTCCGTCACGATTGAAACTTGCAATAATCTTTCCATTTACCCTTGAATGCGTGCACCCACCATGGACACCCATCCTTCATGCACTTCACTTATACACTGATTTGTTTTTGACTTCACGACCCGAGAAACCCCTCTGAAGTGACACCGCCATTGTTTGACTGCCTCCTTTAAATCTTCTACATATGCGTACTTAGCCCCTGAATGATCTCATTCTGCTTTGTACTTCCACGGCACATGATGCGCTCGGAGATAGTAAGCGCAGAGAAGTTCTCGTTGCTCCATTCTGCAGGCATCACGTTGTCCTCATCAGACGAGTCATCATACTCTGCATGCTCATTTTCAGAATCTTCTCTAGCCATTTCTTGGACGATCGTGTCGATATGTTCTCCTCATCTGCCACACCTGTTGCCTGTCTATCTTCTTCATTCCCTCCTTCATTTTCTTCTATTGTTTCACTATCACCTCCCGCCGTACTTGGACCCTCATCATCTTGTACGGGCATTGCACCAGCGTTGTTATCTTTCTCATATATGGACACAAGTATGCCCAATGGCCAGCCACGTTGAAATGCATTCTCCACATACCATCTCCAAGTGGCAGTGCAATCCACTGGCATCAGTTCCCAAAAAAAACCTTCAACTACACGACTGACTACTACATACAAGGTTATTCCGCTGAGCTGAGGGTCCAGTCGAAACCCTCGCATCAGCCAGTTGTATACTGATCCAAAACTTCTCTCAGCTGGCCTATCAATACCCTTAGCCGTTGAACTAAACTCCGACAGATCTACACCGTCTGGACCATATCTCACATTCCCTTGCCCTGAAATAACTGAAATATCAACCTTATTTGACATATCTGTTCATGAAAAATACAGTTAAACTAGTATACCTGTTGACGGGAAAACCCGCCGGGGGCCGTCCGGCGTCTGGGTGACACGCGAAGGCCTGGGAGATTTGCTTCACTCCAGTGCAGGTCCTAAAGTCTTGAGGTTCGTAGGCGTGCCAGTCAATTTGACCCTGTAATTGACAAGGAGGAAAATGTTAGATCAATGAGCCAATCGGCTGGAAGCCGATCTAGACTCGTTTCATCAGCCGATGGTCGATGCACACTGTAGCACTTATACATCGGCTTAAGGCCGATAACGGCAAGAGAAATAACGTAATAATAAACAAATATCGTGCTAGCCGATCATCGAAGGGATACTCAAAAACCGGCTATAAACTTGATAAAATAAGCAAGTATAATGCATAAATAAATCAAATAGATCCTAGCCGATCATAATCTAGTGTTACTGGTGTTGATGAAGATGTGCCTGCACCCGGGCCTTGCTTATATCGGCTCCCGGGATCTTCGTCCGCTGTCCGGGCCCATACACTGGTCTTACCCGGGCTCATGCCGGGCCCTCACCTGGGGTCGTGCCTGGGAACTTGCTTGGTACTTGTACTTGGATCGGCAAGAATAAAACCCATCGGCTAGCCCTTAGCCGATTGTAACAATAATACAGCAAGAACATATAATAAAGTATGCAATAACGTAAATGATAAATATTGATAAGCTAGCCGACTACTGAATGGAGCGAGTATAGGATAAGAAACAATGAATAAATGTAGTCGGCTTTAACAGATAATTATCGGCTAAGCACTCGATAACACCACACACAACACCATCGCTCATCAAGAGTAAAGCTATTATCGTCAGTCTAGTAGATCGGACCCAACTGTTGCAGCAACAGACCGACAATGATAACAATGCCTCAATGGCCGATAGATATAATGCGATCGTGATGAAGATAACTTATCGGTTCCGATGACTCCGATAAGACGCTGCGCACAAAGCATCGGCCTAGCAGGACCGACTTATCACTAGCAGTTCAGTAGGTCGGACCTAACCGATGCAGCACGAACTGATGATAAATCGCTCCCAGTAAGTCGATACAGTCTATGCACGCGTGATGTGATATACCTAATCAATCTATGAGATCAAACTGAACTGATGCAGCCATAGATAAAGTAAATATATCGTGGTAAGCCGACTACCATAAACGACTAGAATATCGGACCTAACCGAGGAAGTCCTAGCCGATTGGTAGCCGGGGTGACGAGACTTACCCTCTCGCAGGAGTTCGGACCTAACCGATGCAGCCCGGCTCGAGAAGCAGGATCCCGTCGAAAGGGTGGCGATGCACCGAATTTTGTATTGATCTGTGGTTCATTCTTTACAAGGTCCCCGGGCATACGTATATATACCCCGAGTTACATGAGTCCTTATAGGACACGGTATATGATTTCCTATCTATAATAGAAAACGCTAACTAATCCTGACCGGACACGAGGTCAGGTTCCCTAAAAAAGATAAATCTTTTCCTAATAAATATAGTAATTAACTGCCACGCGCGGTCTTCACGGCTCTTTCTCGGACTCGGCCTGCTCCTTGAACCAATTTCTGTTAACCGACTGCAATCGATCCCTTGACCGAACCTGATACAAGGCCTTACCAAATTTTGGCGTTAACACATGCCCCCCAATTTCGGAGTTCTCCAATAGGACTTCGAAATTCTTTCATTTTGGGCCTCCAGATTTCTCCCATACCGAGGCGGCCCAAGATAGCCCATTTGCCATAAATGTTTGAAACAGTGCCAACGGCTTCGATTCCCGCTCAGCTGTCATACCTCTATAAAAACGCTTCGTCTTCTTGCCTTTTTTATGCTTTCACATCACCAGAGCACCACCGCTTCATCTTCCACATCCTCACCAAGCTCTAGCGAATCCAGACGAATCATTGCAACCTTTCTCTCCGGCCGTCGATCCCTGCAACTTCTCCTATTTTCGCGATGGCATCGGCATCTGCAGTTCCTGAGGTAATCTTCTCACCTGATTATTTTTCCCCAATCTGCAATCTATACGAACCCGATCTGCTATGTTCTTCACCTGTTCTTCGTCGTATTCTTGTTTACTGTAGCATCTTAGAGCCCAGATCTTGATTCCGGCCGCCGATTACCCCAGCTTTTTCTATCATGGCCCCATGGGCAGCGAAGATCCCACCGATTTCATCGTCGCCGAAACCCAACGCGTTCCCTTCAAGAACTCGACTATGTTGGTCAGTGACTGGACCAACAGCTTCAGATCATGGCCGAGTAAGCTGTCCGGGTGGAGAGATTGGTACCTCAGGGTATCGGCTGTAAAGGGGACCTATTGGGAAGAATCTCACATCGGCCACTGCATCTATCTCTCCCTAGCTGACATGGAAAGGAACGAGTCCCTACTTGCATCGGCCTCATACTACTGGTCTGATGCTCTCAATGCTTTCATGTTCGGGCATGGGCCGATGACCCCCACTTTGCTGGACGTGACCATGCTCACCTGCCTGGATACGACAAGCTACATCAACCCCTTCTTAAACTCGGTTCAAGCCTGCTCACCGGCTTCAAACAAAAACATCGGCGCGCTGGTCCAGGTATATATCTCTCCACAACAAAGGAACTGGACCGGTTGATGATCGGGAGCATGTTGCTTTTCTGAACTTGTGGTGGAACGTTTCGTCTTTGGTGGTGCAACCCTCGGCCCGACGACCAATATGCAATGCCTGGTAGAGTGCTTGGCCGATAGGAAACAAATTCCGTTGGGCACTATCTCCTTGGCACCTACCAGCTACTTCACCAGGTGGCAACTAAGCTATCGGCTAGCCAGCCTCGTCGCCACATTGGGGGTCCTCTGGTGTTGTTCAGCTCTGGCTCAATATTTATACCTCCAAGGCTATCCCAGAAGCTTCTCTCCCTCAAGCCAATCCTTCCCGGCCGATTACGCCAGAAGATCAAGACCCTGTTTACCGCCGATGCATCTCTATGGGCGAAGCTGCATCGGCCCTTTCTGGCGGCAAGATAACCCCCGCTGAAGTGAGTCCAGTGGTTCAAGGGGTTTTATTACGGCTTTACCAGGATGCCACTCTTTGGTTTGCCGTACAATGACGCATCATCATATTCGAGATGCCCTCTAACTTTGATCCACTCAAAGCTCTGAATGATGATCAGTCTAAAGCCATATTCCTATCGGCTATCAGTCCTTGTCTGCTGCCAACGGCTTTTTCTCTGGGCCGAACTCAGCATCGTATGAGATTTCTATCATCCATCAGTCGGCTCTCGCCAATTTGGCCTTGGTCAGCTCCCGATAGGCCTATTCTTCATCGACAAACTCCAAGCCCGGGGCACGGTCAGCAGCGCCCTGGAATATGATCGGCTGCAGTCTTTGACAGACTCCCTCCTGCTAGGCGCCGCCACCGAAGTGTTCATCTACACTGCCAACACCAAGCTCTTTGTCCGATGGTGGTCAGAATGGAAGAAACATCTGTTCTGCTTAGCCCCCGCCTGTTACTGCTCCCGTCTGGATGCCGACTATGTTGAATCCGAAGACGAGGTGACACCTGCAATCTTTAATCGCCTCCTTCAACCAACTCTCACCTCTAATTTTGCAGGCTGCCAGCGTCGAACCCCCAAGAACAAGCAACAGCGGTCGGCTGATCCAGTATCAACCTCCATCGGCCACCCCAAACTTAGGGCGTGATGGTCCCATCTCCATCGGGCGGCTCTTCTCAAGGCACCTCGGCCGCATGGGCTAAAAACGTAAGAAGTTAGCGCATCGTCCCTCCTCAAAGAAACAGAAGACCGATGCCGATGTTGCTGCCACAACGCCATCTTCTCCCCAGACCACATCGGCTCCTTCTTCCCCTCAAGTATGCGCCAAGCCTTATTATTATTATCATCCACTTCCTTATTTTATCTTACAACCCCTTTTTTCAGCTTGAATCATCGGCTCCAGAACCTCACCATCCATCTGACGCCCCTCCAAGTGTTGAGCCGATGACTTCCAAGCTGCTCTCCTCTTAGCCACAAGTCTCCGATTGCTGATTGATACTGTCCCTACTCCAGCATCGGTTGACATCGGCCCCCTCGAAGAACAGCCCATTTCACCCCCTGAAGCCGATGTCGCGCAAGCTACCGATGTCCTTCTCAGGCACTCTTTTTATGTCCCTACTCGCTCTTAACTTGTTTACCTGATTGATCTTCTTTCCGATAACCATTTTGCAGTCCTTAGCCGATTGTTCTCCTTTGACATCGCGTACTAGAAGTAGAAGAATCCACAGTCACCGTTACCTAGCGCAAACCATCTTTCCCAGCCGACGTACGCGATATCTGAGCGAGCATCCTCAGTCGGCTAGAAACCAATTGACGCGCTAGCGGAAGATGCGGGCCAATCGGGCAAGATTCGTAGAAATTGAACACCATCCTGCCGAAGAACTTGTCGACGCACTAACTCCCGCAGCATATCTGGAATCCACCTAGATTCAAACTTCCATCAAGCTTAGACACGTATAACCGACCGGCTGACAACAGAAGACCACGGCCGACATCCACACCGATCGGCTATTAGCCCAAGCAGAGAAGAAAAAGCTTGATGATGTGGCCGTGTCCCCAAGAGCTCCAACCTAAGTTAGACCAGCCTGAAGAAAAAGGAGGCGATTTACTGGCAGAAACTTGAAAAAGTTCGCAAAAGACTCATAGGAAAAAGCAACAGAATCCCAACTAATCGGCCTACCCAGGCTGTAGGACCAAGAGGCCAAGGTTCAGGCGATAGTACGTCAAGTCATTCGATTCCATCGGCGCAAGAACCTGACAGACTATCCTCGGCTTGATGAAGATGACATCCGTGCTATCAATGAGATTGATCAGATCCGCCTGCGCGCAATTGAAGTAGATCCAAAAATTCTTGTAAATCTATACCTTTGTAACCCTGACGATTTTTGGAACATGCCGACCATGCCTTCTGCTGTCATATAATCTGATCGGCTCTGCTAACTTTATCTCTTTCAGTCTTGATAATTTTTTTTTGCTTGTTTTGATCTAAAGGCGAATCAACTGATATCAGGCTGTCTTTAGGCGATGTAAAAAAAACACCGGCTTTCCGAATTACTTAGAAATCGGTCATACTTAATGATTTAAGAATCCAATCCACACGCTAGGGTAGTACTTCTTGAGGTATTTCCGTAAGGCGCTTTAGCAAATTCTATCCATTGAGATCGTTCTAACATATTAAGCATTACCAGGCACACAACGATTAAGTTCCGACTAGGGCCCTTCCAATTAGGCGACCATTCCCAAACTATTATCTCTTGGACCGATGGCAAATCGCAACCTTCACACAAGATCTCCACTCGGCAAACAACTTATTACCACCTTTTTTGTTGTAATGCCGAGCTGCCTAGCCTTATTTTCCTTGATCCTTTCCAACGCTCTTACCGATTCTGAGCCAAATCTTTCAAGTTCATCTTCTTCATCAATTATAGCATAACATCGCTGTCAACGTGGATCTGCAGAATCCTCCTAACCGATGTTAGTCTCCCATGGTAAACCGGCTCATGTCCCATATTACCAACTGATACGGCAGGCACGAGTAGACCGTGGCATGCCTCGCGATAGGCCCATAGTGAATCGGCTAATGTAGTATCATCGCCGTGGCTGCTCATGTAAATTTTCCGCTTAAATCAACTTGATCAAACTCTTGTTAGAAGCTTCTGCTGTCCATTGCCGAGCGTAATAAAGCGACGAATTTAATAGGCTTGAGTTCCATACTGGCAGCAAATTGTTGAAACTCATTAGACACAAGATGGACCCTGATCAGTAGTTATCGTTCTGAGGAATCCAAACCGATAAATAATTGGCTCCTTTAACAAACTCGACCGCTTCCTTGGAACGTAACTTTCTCAAAAGGATGCGCTTCCACACTTGGTAAAATAATCTGTCGCAGCCAATATAAATTAGTCCCTACTTGATGGAGGAAAAATCTGGCCGAATCATATCAATTCCCCAACCTTCGAACGGCCACGGTTTGATGATAGGATTCATAGCCGACGCTGGTGCCCGCTGTAATATTTCCAAACTCTGACAATCTTGACACCTTTATAGTACCCAAAGGCAAATCTTCCAGCATTGTTCGGCCAAAATCCTACCTCTCAATCACCACTTCATCTTATGAGCCGATTGAATGAGTCCCACAGATGCCCTTCATGCACTCACACATAACCACTTTGGCTTCCTCCAATCAAGGCATCTAAGCAGAACTCCCTCAAAACGTCCGATAATATCAGACTCCCATCAAGTCGCATAATACTTAGTAGCTTTATACCGAATCTTTCCTGAAACGGACCTGCGACGGATTCGCAAGTAATCAATTATCTCCATGTTCAGTCCACGGCCTTGTCTGGACATCAATATCGGCTACCTCCATCTCACCTGCCTATTCAGCATATCCTGAAGCAATCTGTGCAAGATCAATTTGGCTTCTAATATTCTGCCCCTGGGAATTGATCATTGACAAAACATCTGAAATCTTTCAATAAATCCATACATTCTTCATAAATATGACCTCAAAAAACATACTTTGCATCATATTCTCCAGATATCACTGACCTTGATCACCAACAAAGAATCACAATAACTCTACGTCATCGGCTCCTATTCCTTTCAAGAGTTGAAGCCCTTTCAAGCACCGCCTCGTATCGCTTGATTATTAGTCCGATAAGGCTTAAATCGTAAAAGCAAACTCAAAACTTGCCCCCGCGAGGCGATACAATAACCTAAACCGATACCAGATCCGTGCCTGCAAACCGATCGCATCAAAAAATAAAGTCATGGGATCGGCTCCGCATAATCTTCGTGAGATCCTCTGTGCTGTACAATGAAATCAGGCCACTGTTGTCCCTTAATCGCCTAGCCGATTCATACCTCAATCAAACTCTGTCAAGGCAAAAATCCACTTGCCAACTCGCCCTTTCAAGACTGGAGCGCAACATATATTTGACCACATGCTGGAACTACTGTACACTCCAGCCGATAGGCATGTAATGCCTCAACTTTGTACACGAGAATATATTACATAAGCATAACTTCCCGCACGCGGATACTCGTCTCAGCATCCCAGAAGTCTCCTACTTAAGAAGAACATAACTCGCTCTTGCCTCAAATTCTTGGATCAAAACAGAGCCGATGGAATCTCATCGGGCCGACAAGGTATAACCTGAAGCACTCCTTCTGCGGCGAATCAAACATGGGGTTGGGGTGGGAACTAAGATAATCTTGATCTGTCGAACGCCTTCTGCTGCGCTGCCCCCCACACAGAATTCTTGATCGGCCTCCAACTTTAATAAACGGTGTGAAAGACTCAATTTCTCCTGATAAATTTGATATACTCCTTACAAAAATTAACCTTGCCGATCACGATTGCAACTCTGTTTATTACTTGGTGGTTCTGTAGTCTTAATGGCTCTGATACTTGCTGACTAACTTCAATGCCTCGCTCCATGACCATAAACCTCAAAATTGCCCAGCCATACACCAAAAGCACACTTATTGGATTCATTCTTAGTCCGTATTTCTGGCCTCTCAGTACTCTTCGTAAATCGGCTAATATGGCTTTCTCCACTTTTAGACTTAACACCACAATATCAATGTAAATTTCCAACCAACAAATCGATGAGATCAATGAAATTATAATTCATCGCTCTTTGATTAAGTCGCACCGGCACTTCTTAATCCAAAAGTCTTACTACCCACTCATATTAGAGCCGATAGCTCCAGGAACATCGGAACGCAGTTTGTGTATATCCTCTTTGGCCATAACAATCTGATTGATCCTGCAATTGCGTCCATCGAGCTGATATCTTGTGTACTGAGGCTGCATCCACCAGCATCCGCTATCGGCTATTGGTATTCATCCTTAGGTTGTAGCTTTATTTAGATCCCGGAAATCAATAACATATCCTCAATTTCCCATTTTTCTTCTCCACCGGACGATATTAGAAACCCACTCAGCGTATCGGGTATGGTCTTATGATTTGGCATCCACCTATAACCTTGTGATCTCTGAACTTGAATCGCTCATTATAATTCTGCCTTGAACCTTCTTGCTGTTTGACGGCCGATACCCTGGTTTTAATTTAGGCAGCAGTGTTCAACAACGATCGGCCCAATCCTGGCATCTCATGGTACTCCCAGGCAAAACAATCCCCGATGTTCCTTCAGCAGTGTATCAATTCCTCTCGAGCTCAGGATCTAATTTTTTTTGCTTATGTACGTCGGCCTTGGCCTATCTCTGGTCCAATATCGTCTCTTCCAACTATCAGCCGGACGTGAATCCTTGCCCCAGTTTCCCCTCAAAGTCACAATAAATCCATCAGAGTAAACAATTCGGAGGCGACTTGCTGGATCGGCTGTATCCCCTGGCTAGTAACCCTGAGGTAATCTCCTTCCCAAACTCTCCGGAATAGTGCAGTCAACATTTGGCTCCCAGCTGGTAGATCGGACATCATATCGGCAAATTAGACGGTGTCGTAGACTCTCTCCAATGGGCGACACCGATCTGCTATCCACGCTCGACTGACCCCTTGCCACTGTTATTGCAGACATTGATGCATTGTCGAAGGCACGCAACAGTTGCGTGATCCAGTCTGTCGAGAAGCAAAACTATATGACCCCTTTCCCGTCAATGAACAAAAAAACGTGGTGGGTAATGTCTTATTCTCTACTGTCAGCTCCAAGTTTAATACACCTTTCGCTTCTTGATGATTCCCACCGAAGTTTTTAAACACATATTTGTCTTGATCAAATCTGCGGCAGTCTTCCCCATTTTCGAATGTGGCTGAGGCATAAGATTAACGTTGCTCCTCCATCAACAACATCTTTGTCATCGGCACCCTTCCATTTACGGAGCCCCTGATGATAATGGCTTCAGGTGCCGATGCTCTGATCCCTCGGGTTTGCAATGTAG